>JAQRGC011546890.1:0-13572 GCA_028659135.1 Plantago lanceolata | reverse complement strand
GCGCAGCATCAAGATTGCAGATATATAAGTCTCATCTATTATAATAAAGAAGTTATGCGACACTAACAAGCATTACAACCATAATTTGTAAAGCAACTTTAAACTTCAAACTTTCACGGTTTCACCTATACCCTCATTTATAAAAAGAAAAGGTTTCTGGCCACAAATTTCTTGTCTTACTGTTGTTTCTGCAGAAAAGGGTCCAGGCATGCGATAAAGCAAGTACTTCTTACAAAACAACTGGAAAAGTACCGGTTAAGCTGTTGATTCAGCGGGCGCAACTCATAGTCCTCCTAATTGTTCGCAGTTTCTCATATGCTTTCTCAGCCTTTGTTTGCATTTGTGCCTTCGCCCTCGCTTCCTCATAATACTGTGAGCAAACTATCTTTAGAGAAAGATCTAGAAAAACTAATGACGATCTCATAAACACAAAACAAAGGAGATGTTGGCGTAGCACATGTATGATGTGATATCCTTCTTTTGGGTATAGTCAACAATTGTTTACCTGCTGTCTCCTCTTCCTCTCTATCTCAGCCTGTTAAAACATCAAGAAATCTGTCAAAACACACATCATATAACAAGAAACTGAACTTGACTTGAAGAAAGAACAAATTATTCGCACGAAGAAATGTTGTGTTTTTATGATTACCAGAGCTTGTTTTAGGTGAGCGTTCTCTTCTTTTAACTGGTTCAGTTCAGCTTCGAGTTCAACAGTGTAAGCCTGCCAAACAAAAGAATAGTTAGAAAATTCGACTTTCCGAACATCTAACTTGACAGTTTTGCAACTATATATTAAAATGAGTACCTGCTTCCTTGCTCTAGAGCGTGCAGCGGACTCTCTATTCTTGATCATCCTGCGCTGCCGCCTCTCAACCACCCTCTCCACCGGCCCATCGATGATTCGCTTCCTCCCATTTCTCATCCCACTCATATCCACCCCATACTGATTTCCACCATCCAACTGATTCCCACACATCCCATCAGAAGACACTGGACTAACAGGCGATCCAATACCGAACCCCTGCACCTGCCCAAATCCACCCCCACTCCCATTTCCCCTCCTACCAGGATAATTAACAGCAGGTGCTTGTTGCGGGAACCCACCTCCACCCCTCTTCGCTCCACCAGTGTAACCTGGGGACTCGCTAACGGTTGTCTGTGGGTGAGGTTGATAAGCTGCAATGTTCATACCACCAGCAGCCATTACAGGCCTAGCCATCAGATGAGGCAGCACTGGTGTCGGATTGTTATTCTGGAAACTTCCATAGTTCACCTGCTGAGGTGGAGCGAGTGCGAAATTCGGTTCCCTTACTATGCCGGCCTTAACCAAGAAATCTTCCAGCGTCATTTCTCCAAATGTGGCTTGCCTCTGAGTGGTTGCATTGGCATTGTTACTCTGGTTTTGGCTATCACGGTTGCTCTGACGACTGTTGTGAATCTCTGACCAGACTTCATCGACAGTTTTCCTGCACAATGGTGCTGGGACACTGAGAGAGCCTTGTCTTGTCAAGCTGTGCTGCTTAAGTAAGCCCTTGTCCTTTGAAGTGTTGCCCTCTTTTGGGGCAACATGTGCCGGGACAGCATTGTTTCCAACAGCTGAGCTGTTTCCACCATGAGCCTGATTTTCTTCTGCTGTCCATATGCTATTGAGGAATTCATCCATATTCATCGAACCAAAACTCTTCCCACTATTATCACAAATAGTATTCTGAAACTCGTCAAGGGTGAGCGAGTATATGGATGACTGCCTGCCCAGCGACTGTAACATCTGGTTCCTAGGATGTTCCTCGCTCGTTTGTAATGGTGACTCGACTTCTCCTTGGGACATGACCTCAGAATCTGTTGCAGCCATATTGGCAGTTCTAGGAGAAAACCTGCAGATCCATTTATCAAGTAATGATCAAAGCATAGAAGATCACATAACAAATCATGGAATGAAATCCAACATGACATCTATTTGTGTCACAAACAACGTTGATCCCACACAAGACTAAGATGGACCATTCACTTTCTCCATTTTTTTTTTTATTTTTTTTTTTGCGATTCTATTCTACGCCATTTTTACGTGGTCTAGGCCCATATGCTGAATGTCCATAATTCTCTAATATATCATTCTTATAGTTGAAATATTGTGAAATGTAAAACAAAGATCTATTGAACTATTCGAATGGAAGATGACTAACCGACAACCAGACGCCTAAACCGCCCAAATGAAAGAATGTGAAGCTATTCAGTCTACCAAATATAAATCATGTAATTCTCTGAGGCCTAGAAACAATTGAAACTTCAAAATAAATACTACAAGCATGAGAAAATCAATACCTAAACCGGATCCAATTACATGGAGCACATAAAAAAATCTTGATCCTCAGCTATTCAACTGATTAAATACCATATAAAGCAAACATTTTTATCCCATACGCACACGCATCCAAGATCCAGAATATCCGGTCGAAAGTTACAAACAAGTCCAAAACATTTCCATACCGATCCACTTTTCCCCAGACCTTTAACGCTCTATTTTGTCACATAAGATTTATCGAATACATTTAAAGAAAAAGAAAAAGAAAAAGAGAAAGCGTAATTCACCGCCGATAGAGATGTCAAGCACAAAACTGCAAAACTGCAATACTTAGCATATCATCGAGACAAAATACCATTTAGTCAATAAAACATGTACATATACCAATAATGGTATATCTAGAGCTCACCATTTTGTCACATAGGATTCACATAAGATATACTAAGAGATAAAAAACACATACTTAGCCACTTAAGTACTAATGTGAATGAAATAACACATCGATTTCCAATCGCTTACCATAAACGATGTGAAAACATGTTCATCGATTTCTTCGATGAACTCTAATCAAGATGTCGCACCAGTTTGTCACATAAAATATAGTAAGAGATAAAAATGCCTACTTTACTTAGACACTATTATGCAAAAGGAAACACACATTGATTTAATTTCCAACCGTTCACCATAAAGAAGGTGAAACCATGTTCATCGATTTCTTCGATGAACTCTAGTCTAGTTAAGATGTCACACTATTTTGTCGCGGCGCAGTCACAGTAAAACGAGACACCAATCTCATTAATGATAAAACATAACAACACAGAACAAAAAACTGAAGAACATGTCCATGAAATGAACAACTCAGAATTCTGGAGTACGAAAAATCGAAAATGAAGAAATTTACCTTGAGCAAGTTCCAAAACCTGCAAAATCTCTGTTCTAGCTATCTAGCTAGCCAACCAGCCTATATTAAGAAACAGTGAAGTGATTCCTTAAACAAGAAATAGTAGATTCAGCTAAAACACATGAAAACAAACATACAAGATTACAAGATATAGAAATATGTTGAGAGTTCAGACAGAGAATCTGTCTAAGTTTGTGTGAGAATGTAGCTTGCAAGTGTGGTTTTCTTACAGGGGTGACGGGAAAATGGCGGTGGGCCCAAGGGGGAGTTGTGTATAAAGACCGAACGGCCCAAAAAATATGAGGCAAGGCCCATACTGGAAGGGAGAAAAATGAGATCTGATTGGTTTCGGTTCTGAATTTTGAGTTTCGATTTTTGCATGGATGCTTGACGCGTGTTGGACAGGTGTCGGGATTCTGGTTTCTAAAACATCGGCGTAACCTTCCCGAGGTTTACACGTGGTGCTACTACCCAGCCGCTTTTGCTTACTTGTGACTTGTGAGTACAATAATTAGGGCCTAATTGGGCTTTAATTGGTTTAAGTGGTCTGGGCTTAAATTAGAAAATCCATTATGTGTAGACTGTATAGCATGACATATGGGCTTAAATTAGAAAATCCAACCCGCAGCAGTAGCCAATTAATCCATTTTGGGTAAGTTTTTTACGAGATACAAATAAAAATTGGTATTTATTTGTTCCAAACCGAGCCGTTATTCTAATTGGGGAAAAAGTTTGAAACGCACCCTACACTCGAGTGCATTTTTAACATTTCTTTGAAATCAACAGTCGAACATTCCCGAGTCTTCAACTGAGCAATCACCCGGTCCTTTGCCAACACCATGGTATTCGCATCCCTTGTACTAAGCATACACTCACATGTCTGGGACTTGCAGAAATAATAGACATTTATCCTCGCATTCTTTCCATACTCGACCAACTTCTCTCGAGTACTCCGAAGAGCAAACTCGAATTAGTTCCGTTCCTTCGCCAGACTGAGCAAACATAGTACGTCTCTTTTTTCTTCAGATGTCGAGAGGGCAAGAGACAAATTGGTGTTCTCTTCCTGCATCAAACCTATATTCCTCTGAAGTTCACCTTTCTCCTTGTCCTTCACAACGATCGCCATCTGAAATTTCTATCGTATTTTCCTTTTTTCTGCAAACTTCTACTCCAGACTCCCCCAAAGACCATCCTTCTTTTCGAGACGTTGTCCCAAGTTTTGGGACACAGTAAGAAGTTGCAGAGAGAATAAGGGACCACGGTTAACAATTAAGGTTGAAGAGACGAAAGACATCTCGAAGGTCACATGTTTCGACAAGTACCTGGAGTTGAAGGGAAGCTTTTTTTGGCACGAATCTCGCCATCCGAAAGACGGTCCCAATTCGACATGGTCGCATTTCGAAGATAGAATCTTCCTCCACTGAAAAGATGCATTCTCATCACCATGCAAAAAGAAGACATTGGCACGGCCTTGTGTTTTAGCTAGGGAGGGCAACAACAGTAGGGACTTCGTCCCGAGCAGCATTGGTTGTATCAAGGGAAATAACGGTTCGAGAACCCTCATTTCGAGCCCTTTTTTTCCCTCGAACATCCGAGGTAGACCCTTGGCTTTGTTGAGCAATCTTTTGAGACAACAAGGGGTCGAGTTGGGTCTCTTCTGTATCATCCTTGTTTCTGAGACCTTCACTCCGGGAAATGGTAGGAGATATCCTTGCATCACCTTCGGATCCTCCAGTATTATCTTGATGATGATCATTCTCTTCGACCGGTTGGGGAATGGGAATCTCAAATCCGAACTCTGAGGGGAGTATGTTCGACAGGTTATGAGGCCTTGGCTCAGTAAAGTGGCTCACCTGAGATTTCTTCAGAGCACTAGTTGTAGGTTTCCTAAAATGAGCCCATGTGTCATATTTGAGCATAAAAATTGACAAAAAATCTTCAAACTTCAAGTTCCTATTCATGGTCCCACTTAAATGAATTCCTATTCTTGAAAAATTTGAAAACTTATCCTCAAATTTATACCTCCCCATGCTCTTCGTAAATACTTGGCCCACATAAATGAAAGTCTATTTTTGGATTTGTAATTGTTATTCATTTTATATTTTCTCTTTCCCTTTCTTTTTATATGAATTGGGGAGATTTTAGAAATCCTGAGTTTATCGTACATGTTATAAAAATGTTTTAATATTTATTGAATGAAGTTGGGAGAACTTTTAGGGATGAAAATTTACAAATCCCGAAACTAGTGCTCTTAGGGCTTGCGACATGCTTATCCTTGAGGAACTTGTTCGACATCCTTATCCAGTAGTTTACAACATGAAGAGGAACATTAGAAGAATTCGACAAATTGATCGAACCAAGTGAAAAAACTTGAAAAGCAAAAAGACATTAAATAAGGTAAAAGAGTTGGATTTACCCAAGTTTCGAATCCCCCTCATCTCTGGTAAAGTCTCAGGAAAATCAACTTTTCCTGAACATTAGTAAAATCAATATCCTTTCCACCTGAGTGTTGAATATATTTCTCTAGTTTATACTAATTAAAATGTTGACTTTACTAATGTTTAGGAAAGACTGATTTTCATGAGACTTACTCCTCATTTCTGGCTCCACCGTGGAAACTTTTCCAAGAAAGAGAATGGGCTTCACGAGAAGACAATAGGGTTTGATCCAATTCTCGAATAAAATGTTTTTATATATTTCAGCCCACCCCATCATATGTTTGATATAAGGGAGAGTTCCGAGACGACGCTATAGTCTACGAGTGGGAACAACCACTTGACTCCCATTTTCATTAATTAGGCGGGTATCGAAAATGAACGAACTGCCTCATATATCCAGCACCATGCGAGGATTAATTGAAACTTGGAAAAGATTTTATATTGTTCGATGGCAGTAAAAAAGTAAAAACATCCCCCATCACTGCTTTCACACACATTGAAAAGATGAAGGAAATTCAAGGTCGTCTGCCTGCGACCCAAAGAATCACACCAGACGCAGAAGGCAATATGACAACCCATGGCATTTGGACGTAATTGAGTCTGACACAACTCCAAATCCGATAGGATCTTAATCATACTGGAAAACAAAAACGATGTTCAAGGGACTGAACATGAATAGCTATACAACCAAGAGGGGGATTATACATCTGGTCGTCCAACCCACGGACAATTACATCATAATCCAAAGGGACATCGAGTTTATCGTAGAACGAGCCAGCCTCCTTCTGACAAACATAACTTTTCTCCGCCAGCAACCTATTGTCACGATTATGCTCGGTAAGGACTGGCTAGGAGGAGCCGGCTATTGCTTCGACTGCTTGAGCCATGTTATGATTCCTACCCTAACAGATCCGACTTGAGCATCGGAAACTTCTTGTTGGTTTATTGGTGGGGAGGAAAGCACTAATCTACCTTCGACTACTTGATTCGAAGTTAAAAACTTCACTAACGAATCGGAAGGGAGAGCAGAATGAGTATCTCTACCTAAAGATTGAATTTTTTTATTTACACTGAAAGAAGAGGATCTAGCATGTTTCGAGTGATCACCGACACCGGGTTGGTCATTGGTACAATTTGACATTCTCACAACAAAAATAGCTAGAATGGAAATTAACCCAACCTGGAACCAACAATATGATAGTCGAAACGACATCAGAATAATCAAAACGACAGAGACAAAAGATGAAAATCAACCAACCACGTTCAATAAATATTCAAACAACGATGAAAGGAACAAACTACTCAATCATCAACAACTATAGAATCATAATTACATGAACTACTGAAGAAACATTCGTGGTAAAATCACAGAAACTTGAAGAGGAATTTGCGAAGATATTTTATTAAAAAAGCAACAGATACTCAAACACAGAAGAAAGGAAGGAATTACTTACCGGAATTGACGAAGAGAAAAACGTAACTCTTGAAAATCGCCGGCGATCAAAGGATTTGCAGAGAGAATTTAGTAAAGAGAAACGAGGAGAAGAGAAAGAAATAATGAAGAGAGTGGAGAAAAGGAATTAAAATTCTCCCTTTACTAGCGTCATCATTGCACGTGGGTTCCGAGGCAAAGCTGGCGAAATTACCCTACTGCCCCTTGACACGTGGGGGAGCGCAAGAGGCTAGTGTAACTTTCCTATTTTACCCTGGACAAGACGGTTTCGATTTTTGAAAAGTTTTGAAATCAATAAATTTCCCGCGCGGAGGTCTCGAAACTTCTTTTTAGATAAAGTCTTGACATACTTCACCATCATCTATCAATTCAATGACTTGGGGGACTGATGATAAGACACCTTCAGCACTCGACTCTCTGAAAATAAGACCCTCGAAACATGTTACGCCCTAGAAAGGGATGATCACCTCAAAGCACCACCCTGCTTACTAACTAGCTTACATCTACAAATATATGCACGTCTTTTCGGGAGAAATGAGACCTCGAAGTGACGACCACTATCACATACGACTGGTCCAGAGCCCGAGGTTGTTATACAAGTACAACCTAGTACTAACAGAGATAGCCTAGTACCGAAAAGTAGGCGTATCTACTCTTCAGGTACAATGATGACCCACAAGGACGAATTGAAGGGGGGTCCCACACGTGTAAATACCCCTCATAAATATGGTAACACACACTCACTTTTTCACTCTCTACTATTTCTCGGCCGAGATTACTCTAGAACCATTAAGTTGATTATCGATCTGACTCAGACAGATCGATCAACCACAACCCCCAAATCTACCTTCCCTTGCAAGTACTCGAACGAATTCCTATACAATCAATAATACTCAAGACATAGGGTTGCTATGGATTGACATATTTTGAAAAGTAGTGCTCTAAAATAGTTTCTACCATCATCATCGGACACTGAGCCTGATGAAATTGCGGTGATTGCGAGTTGTCGAGTCAAGGTTTGAACTTTAAAGTATGACTCGCTCTCGGGATCCTTTTTCATCCCTGTGTTTCGACATCTCTTCTCGTTTTATATAACGCCCAAGAATTTTAAAGACTTTAAAGAGATTTAAAATTGTACTCATACCAACAAGGAGCACCTTTTGATTAGAGAATCTATTCCAAAAAACTTTAAAGTTAAGCATAGACATGGTGTGGTGGCCAAGACGTCACATTTTATATTAGACTTGCGATCTACTCGACCACTTGAACTAGAGCTTGGGTCACTAAAGTTATAGAAACTCATGATTGATTTGAAAACGCTGGAGCCTTTTGTGTTTGCGATTGTTCGGCTAGTTAGAGCTCGAAAATGGACTTATTATTGCATTTTCAAATATCAACCTACCACTGATATGCTAATAGATACGAGTAGTAAAAACGCCAAGCTGCAAATGGGTGCATGATGATACAGAGCCGGCCAATACATAGAAATCATTTATTAATACTGCCATACTGAACTTCAACTACAGATGACGCTTTGAAAGCCATAATCTGCAGATAGAGCCAATACAAGTGACAACAACATATGCATGCATAAACCTGCAGGCATGAGTGACGGACAAACCTATGTAATGAACACAATTCATCCAACAAGTGATTCTATGACACGGTCTGCGCTTCCATTGGCATATGGGAACATATGACCAGCACCCGTTATCTCATGGTACTGGATCCATTTCAGCTTTTCAGTTATGTACCTTTGCAATTTCACATCCACCAGCAGATCCTCGTCTCCTTGCCACACGTCTACCCGAACTTGAGGATTCTCTAGTTCCGTTGGATCAAATTCCCATGCCCCGAACCCAACTATGGCATCCCGGTAGATGGACTCGAACTCTCCTTGTTGTCTTACCTGTGCCTGATCCATCGTAATATACATCCAGTTAGCATGCATAAAGAACAATAATTGGCTTCCTAAGTTGACATTAATTCCAGAATTATGATACTAATGTACCTGATGGACTATTCGTAGAGGAAATATCTTAGTCATCAGTTCTTTGTCTTGGTTGGAAAGACATAATGGACTGTGATTGATAATAGTTGAACTGGGGAAGAGTTTTTGGGTGTTCCACCAGTAGACAAGCCATGGCATGTGACGAGCAACACGAGTAGCCCATTGATCTCGCAACAGTTGTCGTCCAAATGCTTCCTGGGACACGTTCCAAGGAATACCACTCCACCAGAAATTTATTGCTGGAGCTAACAGAGCAGCTCCAGCCAACCTGTTTGTTGTAGCAATTGGATCAATATCAGGGGATAAAACATATGTTTCTGTATCTTACTCAAGTATATCAATTTCGATGAATGTTATACCTATGTGGAATATACTTGAGGCAGGTCCAGGCAATCTGTCCACCCATGGAATACCCAAGAACATAAAACTTGGATCCTAATTCCAGTTGATCAGCTAGCTCCTCAATGTCGTAAGCCAAGCTCTTAACTGTCCGTCCAGGATGAGGATCGCTCTCTCCATAACCAGGCCGGTCGAAAGAAACTATGTAGATTCTTCGACTTTCGACAATCTCCTGTAAATGATGTAAAAAAGAAGATTAAATAAGTCAGTCTCTACTCTATATCACCAATGATGTTTGGTGACACTTTGGTCCAAGAAAAAAAAAAACGAACGTTGATACCCGGGAAAGTGATGCAGTTATAGCATTAACATCAAACCGGCAACTATCAAAGCCATGGATAAACACTATCTTATGCTCTGCGACATCTCTTGGGACTCCGTATTCTTGGTAAGCCAAGTATCTTCCATCCTTGAGCTGTATTCTTGGTGCAGTAACTGGCGGACCGTCTTTAGAACCACACTTCCTCTGAGGAGGAGGCACCGTTGCAAGATAGGCCCAAGCTAGCAAAACAGTGATTAAAGAAAGCAGTATTTTCTTCAACATACCTGAAAATGGCATTGATTGGCATTGGCCTTGTTTAACCGAGTCAGCAAAACTATTAAGAAAATGGAGAAGAAAGGAACATTGTGATAACTGATAAGAAATTGTTATCTTAACATTGGTTGGGTTAATTTATGATGACTTGGTCTTGTTGTTGCTATCAGAGGCTCATAGTTAAACTGATAGTATGAATGTATGATATATAAATTTTTTGAATATTATTATAAAGTTATGGACAGAATTATGTGGTCGCGGCTTGCGAGTTACTAATAAATTGCTCGAAAATAAGTCGACTTTGCTCAACTCAGAGAACAAACCCGTGCTGATCAAGTTTTTTCGCGAACAGCTGGAAACAATTTGATTCGATTAACATCCCTATTGAAAATTTAGGATATGTGATTGACTCCACAGGTTTCAGGTATTTGGAATCTGGAAATATCCAACAACATTTTACCTGAAACTTGTTTTGTAATAAAGGAGTTGGTGACAGAGTCACAGAGCTGGCCAATGCATAGAATTCATTTATTAGTACTGAACTACTGATACATCAAAGAAGCTTAAGGAGCATCTAGAGCCATTACAAGTGACAACAGAAGCATAAAGCTGCAGTTGAGGGACAGACCTCTATGTAATTGAATACAAATTCATCCAACAAGTGATTGTATGACACGATCTGCGGTTCCATTGACATATATGAACAGGTGACCGGCACCTGTTATCTCATGATACTCGATCCATTTCAGCTGATCACTTATGTACCGTTGTGCTTTCACATCCACCAGCTGATCGTCGTCTCCTTGCCACACATGTACCTGAACTCCAGGATTCTTCAGTTCCGTTGGATCAAATTCCCATGCCCCGAACCCAATCATGGCATCCCGGTAGATGGACTCAAACTCCCCTTGTTGTGTCACCTGTGCCTGATAATCCATCGTAATGTCACAATTAGCATACATGCATAAAGAACTACATTGGCTTTATAAAGTTAAGGAACCTAAAAGTTGACACTAATTCCAGGATTATAACAGTACTATATTCATGAAGATCCCACTACCAGATGCTCGATTCGTAGACGAAATATTTCAGGCATCAGTTCTATGTCTTGGCTGGAAAGAAATAATGGACTCCGAGCGATAACAGTTGAACCGGGAAATAGTTTTTGGCTGTTCCACCAGTAGGCAAGCCATGGCATGTGATGAACAACACGAATAGCCCATTGATCTCGCAGAAGTTGTCGTCCAAATGCTTCCTGTGACACATTCTGAGGAATACCTGTCCACCAGAAATTGATTGGTGGAGCTAGCAGAGCAGCTCCAGCCAACCTGTTTGTCATAGCAATCGGATCAATATCAGGGGACAGAAGTACAGATTCCTCTAAAGTATTAACAACATTGAATGTAATACCTATGCGGAATATACTTGAGGCAGGTCCAGGCAATCTGTCCGCCCATGGAATGCCCAAGAAGATAAAACTTGGATCCTAATTCCAGTTGATCAGCTAGCTCCTCAATGTCGTAAGCCAAGCTTTTAACTGTTCGTCCAGGATGAGGATCACTCTCTCCATAACCAGGTCGGTCGAAAGAAACTATGTAGATTCTTCGACTTTCGACAATGTCCTGTAAATGATTGTTAGAAAGAAGAAAAAGCAGTCCAACAGATTGCTGTCTTTGGTCCAAAGAAAAAAAATAACATTAGTACATTAATTTGTACCTGGGAGAGTGACGCAGTTACAGCATTAACATCAAGCCGGCAACAATCAAATCCATGGATAAACACTATTTTATGCTCGGCAACATCTCTTGGAACACCGTATTCGTGGTAAGCCAAGTATCTTCCATCCTTGAGCTGTATTCTTGGTGCAGTAACTAGCGGGCCGTCTTTAGAACCACATATCGTTGTAGGAGGCGGCACCGCCGCAAGATAGAACCAAGCTAGAAAAATAATGAAGAAAGCGAGCAATATTTTCTTCAACATACCTGAAAACGGGACTGGTTGGCGTCGTTTACAGAGTCAGCAAAACTATTAAGAAAATGGAGAAGAAAGACATATATGACGACTTGGTCCTGTTGTTGCTATTAGACTAATAGCTAAATTATACTAGTCGTTGTAAACTAGTAAAAGGAAATTACTCTGACAATAAGAAGTTTACACGTACACGTTAACAACAAGATCAGAGAAGAATAGTTGATGATTTTGGGGGCAAAAGTCCAATATGACTGAGAAAAAAGAAAATTATAACATAAACGTTGCCTGTATTGACTCAACTACTGAGAAAAGGAACCATCCTCTAGCTGTATAGTATCTAACTCAACTGGAATATGATATGTTTAGTACAAAATGTTGATCGAAACAATACGAGCCATCGCCAATACACAAAATCATGTGTGAAGTAATAGTAAATCGAAGAAACTATAACCGCCATGAGGGATACAAAGTGACAGATTACATAATCTTGAGACAAACCAATGATGGGCCTAATTCTTTCCAATAAGTGCTTTTATGACTGCGTCTTGCACTCCATCTGCAAATAGGAACATATGACCGGCGCCTGGCAACTCATGATACTGAATCCATGGCAGTTGCTGGGATATATACCTCTGCAGCGTTACTGGGACTAGTATATCTTCATCTCCCTGCCATAAGTGAACTGGAACTTCTAGAGATGAGTTCTTCAGATCTGTTGGATCAAACTCCCATTTCCCAAAGCCAATGTTTATATCCTGGTGAATAGACAAGAACTCGCCTTGGTGTCTTACCTGTGCCTGTTCATGCCAGTATAATACAACTCACGATGAGAAGACAGGAAATTAGCCTATATTTACAGACAGAACAAACATATTTGCTTCGATATGCAGTTTAGAAATGATTTGCAGATTGATTGCATAGAACCAGGAAAATTTACATAAAGTCCCTAAAGTTAACTGCACGTGCTTGCACACGCTTTCAAAGGGGTATAGCATGAAGTTCAATCTTGAAAGCACAACAAACTATTTGAGCATAAAAGCATAAAGGTTTGTCTTAAGCCAATTACCACACAGCTTCAAGGCAACTTCAGAGTTAAAGATGCAAAAAATTATTTGGCATGTGGAATAAAGTTCAATCAATCAAGTCGTAAATTGCACCAAATTATAATTGTAGAATAAAGTTCAGCCAAGTCGTAAATTTTGGAATCACTTGTTATATGTCCTAGCAGTTAAAACAGTATCATGGCTCATTAGTTACCATGAATATACATCTATACTTGAAATCACATTTGGATAGCAATTTGACAATTCAGTCTGTCAGATATGCTTCCTTTGTTCATTCAGGAAGATTCCTGGTTAGATGTAAATCATTCAACTACTTATGCAGCAAGAGGAAGCTTAACAGAGATGCAAAAAAAGTACTTCAAATACATAATAACCCTTCTGAAGCTCAAGGCAAAATTGTATATTTTACATCGCTCGACTCAGAAGGCCACGTTCAATTGCACTTCCTCAGCCCTGTTCATTATTTACATTAGTTTCTTGCATTTTTTTAATTTTTTT
>JAQRGC011546823.1:0-13072 GCA_028659135.1 Plantago lanceolata | reverse complement strand
TTTATTTTAGGGTTTGTATAATGAAAAAGGAATATGTAAACAATTAAAAAAAAAAAAAAAACAAGAGTATGGTTTGTGTTCTCTCTTCTTTCCTTGGTGCATGACTTTCAATTTCAGTGATACTGGCTTGATGATATTTCAATGAGGAGCAGATCTATCCATCACTAACAATACATGATATCCCTGCTTTTTGTATCTCATTTTTATGTGCGACTATGTCATCGTATAATTTGCAGGTCACGTCTGCAGATGATGTTTGAGTGTTCTTACGATCAAAGATTAAAAGTACTAGCTGCATTCTGTGCCCCATTGAAGGCTACAGTCCCTTCGCTAAACTAGGCCCCGGCTCTTGATCATTGCGCATCCATGCCATGGGTTGTTATCTCACCATCTGAGCAACCAGTACCTCTACCAGTTGATGGCAAGCCACCAGTTATATATGTGAACGGAAACTTGAGAAGCCTTCCCACGTACAGGTCTATGCATTACATAATTAACGTATAAATTATTTTCACTGTTTTATTGGGTTTCAGTTGTCGTGCGTACTACTACTGCCCACCAATTACGCTATACATTCCTTACAAAAAGTGTGAAAAGTTGTATAGCCTGCTGTGAGGCTCTCCCCCTTTCATTTGTGACATGTGAGTTGGGAATTAGACACTGTTAACATGACCTGAGACAAAATTGACCTGAAATATGTCTTATAAGATACTAATCCAAACCCGAACTGATCCAGACATATATGAAATATGTTTCATGGAAGGAACTTCAGTTCTGGAGCTACTCCCAACTAAGAAAAAATATGTTCCGCAGCTTTCATATATTATTAGATGGTTGAATCTTTAGTCGTACGTACTTACTAATTGTAAGGCAATAAATAGACCCTTACTTAGGTACATCGACTTGTGTAAGCTACTCAAGATTGAAACTATGGGAACTATGAGTAGCAACCTGACCGTTGCTTTTGATAGTGACTAACATTTTCCCACAGAGACTGCCATCTCTAATACGCTTAGGCAACTTTAGAGAAAACAGAATGATGAAGTATAACCCATATCTTACGCATGTGTGGATCTTAATTAGCTTAAACAAAAGTCTAAAGACTTGACTTCATATGTAGTACTCCACCTTTGACTCTGTGTTTGTTTTATCTTTATTCATATGTTGGCTTGTTTCTGTGATCAGAGGTATATAAATTAAGCATCCCCTTCCCCATAAATATGTCATAAAACCAGTGAACTTTGGTTGTAACTGTCTGTTCTTAGTTCACATTCCAGTTACGTATGATGACCAGAAAGTTTTATCTTCAAACCATGAAACTCTGTGTCCTATGTTGCCTTGTATCTCTCTGTTCTTGCCAAGAAACAGACACTAACATCACCATATCATCCTTAAGAGATCCCAACACAGTCTCATCTTCTCGTAATGTATTCCAGCTCGGATTCTTCTCCCCTCCCAACACCACCAACCGCTATTTGGCCATCTATTTCAACTTTTCTCCAGAAACTATTATATGGATCGCCAACCGTGAAAAACCCCTTAATGACTCATCCGGCCACTTAACATTTGCCACAGATGGAAACCTCATTCTTACAAACAGGTGGAACGAGACTGTCTGGTCAACGAACATAAACACAACTTCTCTTAGGAACAACACAAGTGCCCAACTCCTGCACACAGGTAATCTGCTCCTTAAGCACATTTCCACAGGAATAATATTATGGGAGTCATTTTCGCAACCTTTGAATGTTTTAATTCCCATGATGAGGTTAATTTACGACACAAAAACGCACGCAAATGTTTCCCTCTCGTCATGGAAGAGTCCATCCGACCCTGCAGTTGGAAACTGCATGAACGGGGTAGTGGCACGGACTACCCCCCAAATTTACAGTAGCCAGAACAACCACATGTTTTGGAGAAGCGGCCCATGGAATGGTCGTTTTTTCAGCGGACTTGAGTTCGAGTATACTCGGTTCTCACAAGGGCTCACAGATCAAGGTGGACCAAGGCTAGACCCGCAGGGAGCGGGTGTTACCCAATTGTATGAGCAGAATGGAACCTTCTATTTCGTAGCGCCAGAAGGACTCTTCTTCCCGAAAACTGTCCTGAATTCTACCTGTAAGAAGTTTCAAACTTATATAAGAATATACTGAACTAATTTTCTAGACTAACCAAAATTCGAATAAATGTATTGTTATCTGGATTACATTGTTGGAAATAATTTTGACATTACATAATATGATTTCTATATTTTAACAGGCCACGCAATTGTTTCAATGTGGAATAATCAGACGAGGGATTGGGATGCTCTCGTGACGCTTCCTCAACATGAATGCGAGAAATATGGAACTTGTGGGCCATTCAGTAGTTGTAACAGGTACAATTCACCTATCTGCTCATGCTTGACAGGGTTTGAGCCATCAAATCCAGAGGGATGGAACCGGGGAAACTGGACTGGTGGATGTGTGAGGCAGAGGCAATTGTAGTGCAGTCTTAATAAGAATACACGTAGTACTGAAGACAAGTTTTTTAGGCTGTCATATACGAAAGTGCCTGATTTTGCTACACAAGTTCCTTCAATTCAGACCGATGAGTGTATGAGAAGGTGTTTGGGTAATTGTTCTTGCATAGGTTATGCGCATGACCCT
The DNA here is from genome assembly GCA_028659135.1 of Plantago lanceolata. Lineage (NCBI taxonomy): Eukaryota > Viridiplantae > Streptophyta > Magnoliopsida > Lamiales > Plantaginaceae > Plantago > Plantago lanceolata. The sequence goes on along the minus strand of JAQRGC011546823.1, from coordinate 10,424 downwards.
TATATTGGTTGTATGTTGTGGCATGACAATATAATTGATGTTATGATCATGGATGGTGTTGGTATCGATTTTCACATCCGCCTTTCAGCATCTGAATCAGGTAATTCAATTTAAGAGAGTTCTTGAGTATATATAACACCATGTCACTTCATGAGTTGTAGAATGTACCAGGATAATCCATACCTTATTTTACTTAAATGATCCGGGTGTTTAGTTAAATTATTTCTTGATTCAGATCATACCCGGGACTTGAGGCTGGTTATCACAATTCCAGTAGTAGGTGCTTTTACTCTCATATGTATTAGCATCTTGATTGCTTGGTGTTGGACCGTTAAAAGAAAAGGTAAAAAAGTTTTGTAAACTAATTACACTCTAATCATGAGTAAGCATTGATATGTTATTTTCTTTGTTTGTACAATCAGGAATCAAAGCTACAGATAGAAAGCAACAGACATTCGCATCAAATTTGACTACCATGATACTAAAAGATGAAACAGAGAAGGTGAACATTGAAGAGTTTCCATTGTTCACATTCGAGACGCTTGCAATTGCTACTAATCAGTTCGATGACAGTAATCTCCTTGGCAGAGGTGGTTTTGGTCCTGTTTACAAAGTAATCAATCCTCAGCTCAAAACATACTGATTTACTTATTTCCACGTTTACAATAGGGGCTAAATGAGTCGTGTTATAGGGAATTTTGCAAAATGGTAAACAAGTTGCTGTGAAGAGACTTTCGGTGGCTTCTGGACAAGGAAATGAAGAATTCATGAACGAAGTGGTCGTGATTTCCAAACTTCAGCATAGGAATGTTGTCACTTTACTGGGATGTTGTGCTGAAAGAGAAGAGAAAATGTTGGTTTATGAATATGTGCCTAATAAAAGTTTGGATAGGTATCTCTTCGGTGAGTTATATATATATATATAAAGCCGATGTTTAGTTTATTAATTGTATTTTTTATAATCATAATACTTATAATTGTCAAATGGTTAGCTTATAATTCATGTTTGTTTTTGTTGTTGAAGATGCAACACATATATCACATATGATCCTTGATTGGAAGAGACGTGCAAGTATTATTGAAGGAATTGGGAGAGGTCTTCTTTATCTTCACGGTGACTCAAGACTCAAGATTATACACCGAGACCTCAAGCCAAGCAATGTGTTGCTAGATGAATACTGGAACCCGAAAATATCAGACTTTGGTGTGGCAAGAATATTTGGTAGAGATGAAGATCATGACAACACAACGACGGTTGTTGGAACCTAGTGAGTGAATTCAATTGAAACCGTTAAGTCAATTTATCATCCTTTGTTGGCCATCTCATGTGATATTATATATCATACCTCGATATTATAATTTACAGTGGATACATGGCACCAGAGTATGCCATGGAAGGGCAATATTCAGAGAAATCAGATATGTACAGCTTTGGAGTTTTGATGCTGGAGATTATGAGCGGGAAGAAAAACACTCACTATTATAATCATGTATTGTCCTCGAGCCTCCTAGGATGTGTAAGCATTTTCTTGCTCCTGTTTACTTCAAGCATAAGTCAGAACTACTTGAAATCTGAGGTTAATCCATTAATTAAGCTCAAATATTTCAGGCTTGGAAAATGTGGCATGAAAATAATGGCCTGGCATTAGCGGATCAATCCATAGCAAGTCCAAGTATCCAGGGAGATATTGTGAGATGCATTCATATTGCTCTTTTGTGTGTTCAAGAATTTCCAAATGACCGACCATCCATTGAAATGGTTCTGTCCATGCTTAGCAATGAAATCATGGATCTTCCCGTGCCCAAGGATCCTGCAGTCTATCCTGAGAATTCTCAGGTTGGGACTGGCCATCCGTGGAGCCAAACTGAATACTCCATTAATGAACTCACAATCACGGCAATGGATGGTCGTTGACAGAAATTAATATAAATGGAGATGCATACATAGTTACATACAGATAAATACAACACTTAATAATATGGTAAATAAAGGGGGATGTATATATTAGCTATCACACAATTAAAAGTAAACTTGTGTTCATAATCTCAAATTCTCAATAATTCAATCCATTTTCTGTCTAGTGTAATGATTTTTTTCCTGTCCATCGATTATGTTTATATGTAATTCTAAGAAAAGATCAGTTCATCCTAATTACTAGGAAGAGGCGAAGAATACTATTGCCACCCCTGTTCACACAATTTAGACTGCTTTTCAGCCAACTGACTGGTTAGTACAGAACAGAACTACATATAGAAAATATGATTGTAATAGAACAATAGGTGGTTGAAATCAGAACACAAGGGGTCTATAAATGATAAACTTATTCTCAAACTTTTAAATGGAAATAAAAACAAAAGGCGAACCAAAAGTCCAACGCTTCTATAAGCCCAGGCAAGAGCCTATCATAGGGCACATAGTAAGTCGCATGGATCTTTAATACCAAAATAAAATTACACTTGTAAGCATAAACTTAACATTATTCTCAAACTTTTAAAGGGCAAAAAAAAAAAGGGCGAACCAAAAGTCCAACGCTTCTATAAGCCCAAGCAAGAGTTCTTCCTATCATGGGGCACATAGTAAGACGCGGATCTTTATTCCCAAATAAAATTACACTTGTATTAAAAGCATGAATTGATAATGATAGTCGATCTGTCAATACTGGTTGCTGCCAGATCCAGATTTCCGCATGTACTCTTCACGCATGCGCTTTAGCTCATCCTGCAACTCTTGAATGCGCTGTTTTAGTTCTTCCAATTTGTAACGCCTGAACATTGCCAAAGCCTCATTTTTAGATGGCCAAAAAATTGGCTCTGCATTGTCTGGACGTTCGATTACAATAAATGCCTCATAACCATCTTCGGATCTCATCTCCTCCATTTCCTTGATGATCTCCTTGGACCTTTTCTGGAACTCTGTGTTCCTTTTCTCCTTGTCCTCAATGTAAGAAAGAGTGGTTTTCTTTCCTGACATGTTCGCCTTAGTTTTTTTTTTTTTTTTCTTTTCTCTTGGCACAAGTCGATGACAATACTAATGATTTGAGGGGTGTATTTATATACACATAAATGTTGATGTTAGTCGGTGCAAACGTAAATGCAATTTTCCATTTTTTAAAATGTTACCGATATCGATTTATTGTATTTGTTCTGCTTCTATTCAAGGATTTCGGAAGTAAATTTCATAGTAATATCTTCACTAAATGTTTAGACTTTAGATTGAGTAAAGTATTACCAAATAATATTACACTTTCTTATTTCTTCTTCTCATAAAAATGTTGGTGTCATAATGTAATAAATGAGAATAGTTGGATCATATTGAAATACTTAGAACTCTGCGATTTGGTTTAAAAAGATATTAATGGAGCTTTGATTGCACTCAAGGTACCAAAAATACTCTGAATCAACTGTGAGATAGAGGTAAATTTCTTTGCAGTAGCAGTAAAGAACATACATGCATGGACTAATGAGCTAACTTGCTTCTTTTTCTAAGCATGGTTTTATGTAATTTCGAACTCGATTAATTTTGCACTCAACCTCATTGTGTAATTGTCCCTGTGAATTATCATCCTACTCTGTAGTCTGATATATTTTACATGCATTTACGGTGTTTTTCATTTGGATTCTCATCTTTGAAAAAGGGTTTGTCGAGTTTTTCGATTTGTTTGTACATAGTGGCTTAGACATGTCTTTGAAATTCTCAATTTTGTGTTTTCAGAGAGGATGCAGAACTGCAAGTCTGCAAGATAAGTTGGGTTGCTGTTTTAGAAGTATTTCTGTGTGTGATCATAATATGTAGGGTTGAAGGTTATGGACTTGTAAAACTGAGAGCTGATGAAAGTTAGGAAATCGTAGTCGAGAGAGCTGATTAAGGCTATGAAATTGTTATAGAAAGAAGTAGGACTGAAGAGGGGGCATTGAAATCATCAAGAAGACCATATTACGTGTAATCCTGAATTTAAGTTGCATGTTGCTGTTGAAGGTAGCCTTCTGTCAGGCTTTCATTTGGATGAGATGAAATTTGGCTATTCATATCTTAAAGAACATACTCTTGTTTTGATCTTCATGTAGTCCGTCAGGATTACACCAGTTATACATTATTATGGTCTTCGTCCAGTTTTAGAGAAAGCATTAGTGATTACAGTCAAAGATATTAATGTATTATTACACGTTTCAGCTTTGAAGTCTTTTTCTGCGTCTCCAGGAAGCATTAGCAATGCCTATTAGTCTGGGATGACTGCCACGGTTGTCGTTCTTGCAAAAGGCTAAGCTATAATTGCCTATGTTGGTGACTCGAAAGAGATTCTGTGCTCTCAAACAGAAAAAGTTCCGGAACTTTATGATGAAGAATTGAATAAATTACCTCAAGGAGTGTACAGCAAGCAATTTATGAGGGATCATACTCTCGATAGGGAAGACGAGAAAGCTAGGATTGAGGAAACTGGTGGCTTTATCCGTACACTTGTTAGCATTCTCGTGTTAATGGTATATTGGGCATGTCCTGGCCCACCTGTTATCTCGCCATCTGACTAACCAGCACTCCAGCACCTCCATTAGTTGACGGCAAGCCACCAGGTCTGTAAACCGCGCTCTTTTTTTTTCTTTTTTTTTTTTTTCTGAATGAGTAAATTATCATAGATAATTGATGTTCTAAATTTAAAAGTAGATTGATCCAATTGGAAGCCATATCCCAAACAAAATGTAATAAGTCATCTATGGTTCTATTGATTCCAAAAAGTCTCCAATCTTGTTTCATTTGCAACCTGATTCATTTCTCTATACACAAAAGCTATCTGCACTCCCTCCATTTGCTGAAATAGTTCCATTGCTGATTGTTAATGAACATTGGCCGCCTCTTTCCCGTTGATACAAAATCAGATGCCTAGAGTCAGTTTGTATGGCCAGAGTCTTAATGTTCAAAGGCAAACAAAGTTGTATTCTTAGTTTGAATGCAAAGAATTCAGCAGTATTATTTCTGATGATGCATCCAGCTCCACATGGACCACATATAACAAAGATGTTTACTTTGGCATGTTGACTTATTCAATCTAGTAAGTGCTTCTGCAACTGCCACCATGCACCATGTGTGCAATCTAATACGATAACTTTGGGTGATTAAGGAGATATTGTGTCCACAAAACAAAGTGATATCTTAGGCCTGTGTGGATCTTAGCTTACCCAAGACTTATTCATAGTTTACCTTTCAATTTTTGTTTGATTCTCTTTATTTGTTTATTTAGATATTTTTGTTTGTTTGGTTTTTTGTTTTTGTGATCAAAGGTATATAAGCACCTTCTTCCTCTTAAAATATGTCATAAAAACATACTGAGAGCAAAAAAAAGCAGAGAACTTTTGTTGTATACTTGTAATACCTGTATGATGTTGGAGCCAACAGTCAACCAGTTTTTTCTTCAATCCATGATACTTTGTGTGCTATTATGCCTTGTATCTCTCTGTTCTTTCCAAGTAACAGCCACTAACACCACCATTTCATCCCTAAGAGATCCCAACACAATCTCCTCTTCTCGTAATGTATTCCAGCTCGGATTCTTCTCCCCTCCCAACACCACCAACCGCTACTTGGCAATCTATTACACGTTTTCTCCAGAAACCGTTATATGGATTGCCAACCGTGAACAACCCCTTAATGACTCCTCTGGCCACTTAACAGTTGCCCCTGATGGCAATCTCCTTCTCACAAACCGGTGGAACGAGACTGTCTGGTCAACAAATATAAACTCAACTTCTCTTAGGAACAACACGATTGCTCAACTTCAGGACACAGGTAATCTACTCCTTGAGCACAATTCTACAGGAACAATTTTATGGGAGTCATTTTTGCAACCTTTGAATGTTCTCATTCCCACGATGAAGATGAGTTACGACACAAAAACGCACGTAAATGTTTCCCTCTCATCGTGGAAAAGTCCGTCCGACCCTGCAGTTGGAAACTGCATCAATGGGATTGAGGCGCTAAACATCCCCCAAAGTTACCATCAACAAAACGGCCGCATGTTTTTGAGAAGCGGCCCATGGAATGGTCATTTTTTTACCGGACTCGAGGTCATGTATAGTCAGTTCTCGCGAGAGCCTAGGGATCAAGGTGAACCAACGTTAGACACACAAGGAGCGGCTGTACCCCAATTGTATGAGCAGAATGGAACCTTCTACTTCGTTATGCCAGAAGGACTGTTCTTGATGAAAACTGTCGTGAATTCTACTTGTAAGAATATTCTTCTTTTCTAGACTAACCAAGATTAGGATAAATGCATGTATTGTTATCTGGACTACGTTGTTGGAAAATTAGACATTATATAATACATGATTTATATCTTTTAACAGGCCACTCAATCGTTTCAATGTGGAACAATCAGCGCAGGGATTGGGATGTTTTATGGACGGCTCCTCAACATGAATGCGAGATATATGGAACTTGTGGGCCATTTGGAATCTGTAACAGATTCGATTCACCTATCTGCTCATGTTTGACAGGGTTTGAGCCATCAAATCCAGATGAATGGAACAGGGGGAACTGGACTGGTGGATGTTTGAGGCGGAGGCAATTGCAGTGTACTCTAAACAATAACACACATGGAACTGAAGACACTTTCTTAATGCTGCCGCATTTAAAAGTTCCTGATTTTGCTGCACAAGTTCCTTCAATCCAACCTGATGAGTGTATGAGAAGGTGTTTGGGTAATTGTTCGTGCATAGCTTATGCTCATGACCAGTATATTGGTTGTATGCTGTGGCATCATGAAAATTTGATGGATATTATGACCATGGATCATGTTGGTATCGATTTGTACATCCGTCTTTCAGTTTCCGAATCAGGTAATTTAATTTGATTCGTATAAGTTCTCTAGTATATATCACCATGTCACTTCTTGAGGCATAGTGTGTACCAGGATCATCCATTAAGTATTTTACTTAATGAGTTATTTCTGATGTTTAAAATTAATTGATTTCTTGATTTCAGATAATTCCCCGGACATGAGGCTCGTGATTATCACAATTCCAGTAGTTGGTGGTCTTACTATCATATGTATTAGCATCTTGATTGCTTGGTGTTGGATTGTTAAAAGAAAAGGTAAAAAGTTTAATATACTAATTACACACTCTAAATGATCAGTAAGCATTCATATATGTTATTTTCATTGTTTGTACAATCAGGAAGCAAAACTACAGACAGAAAGCAGCTGACATTCCCATTGAATTTGACTACCATGATACTTAAAGACGAAACAGAGAATGTTAACATTGAAGAGTTGCCATTGTTCACATTCGAAACCATTGCGATTGCTACTAATCAGTTTGATGACAGTAATCTCCTTGGCAGAGGTGGTTTTGGTTCTGTTTACAAAGTAATCAATCCTCAGCCCACAACTTTTTCTTATTTTTTCGAGTTTACTGAATAAGTGCTAAATTAGTCATATGCGTGTATAGGGAATTTTGCAAAATGGTAAAGAAGTTGCTGTGAAGAGACTTTCAATAGCTTCTGGTCAAGGCAGTGAAGAATTCATGAATGAAGTGGTCGTGATTTCAAAACTTCAACATAGGAATCTTGTCATGTTATTGGGATGTTGTGCTGAAAGAGAAGAGAAAATGTTGATTTATGAATACATGCCTAATAAAAGTTTGGATAGATATCTCTTTGGTGAGTAATATAAATTAAGACAATGTTTACTTTCTTTTTTTTTAAATCGTAATACATATATTTTTCAAATGGATTCTCTTACTGATAAATCATGTTCGTTTTTGTTGTTGGAAGATGCAACTCATGTATCACATAAGATCCTTGATTGGAAGAGACGTGCGAGTATTATAGGAGGAATTGGGAAAGGTCTTCTATATCTGCACAATGACTCTAGACTCAAGATAATACATCGAGACCTCAAGCCAAGTAATGTGTTGCTAGATGGAGATTGGAACCCAAAAATATCAGACTTTGGCATGGCAAAAATATTTGTTAGAGATGAAGAGCATGCCAACACAACAAGGGTTGTTGGAACCTAGTGAGTGAATTCAACCGAAGCTTTAAGGCCATTCTAATTTGTGTTTTGCTGCTCAACTTATGTGATATAACATAACTTCTGATTTGCAGTGGATACATGGCACCGGAATATGCTATGGAAGGCCAATATTCAGAGAAATCAGATGTCTACAGCTTTGGAGTTTTGATGATGGAGATTTTGAGCGGAAAGAAGAACACTCACTATTATAATCATGTATTGTCCTCGAGCCTCTTAGGATGTGTAAGCATTTTCTTGCTCCTCTTTACTTCAAGCACTAAGTTAGCAGTACTTGATAATCTGAGGTTAATTTATTCACAAGCTTAAATATTTCAGGCTTGGAAAATGTGGGATGAAAATAATGGCCTGGCATTTGCGGATCAAGCAATAGCAAGTCCAAGTATCCAGGGAGATGTCGTGAGATACATTCACATTGCTCTCTTGTGTGTTCAAGAATTTCCAAATGACCGGCCATCCATTGAAACGGTTCTCTCAATGCTTAGCAATGAAATCAAAGATCTTCCCGTGCCCAAGGAGCCTGCAGTCTATCTTGAGAACTCTCAGGTTGGGACTACCCAACCGTTGAACCAAATTGAACACTCCGTTAATGAACTCACAATCACCGCAATGGATGGTCGTTGACACAGATTAAATATAAAATAAGATACATACAGATAAATACAATATTTGTAAATATGGTGAATGAAGGGGGCTGTGTCATGATTCATATACCTATAATCTAGTATATCTGTTAGCTATCAGTACACAATTAAAAGTAAACTTTTATTCATAATCTCAATAATGCAATCCATTTTCTTTCTCGTGCTATGATTTTTTTTCCCGTCCATCGATTATGTTTATATGTATCTTCTTGGTTAATCTGAAACTGATGTGTAATTCTTAGGAAAGATCAGTTCATCCTAATTACTAGGAAGATCCATACTAATGCCACCCCTGTTCAAACAATTTAGACTGCTCTGCAGCCATCCGTCTGGTCGGTAGTTGGTACTAGTATGCTGATAGGAATTGCAGTACAGAACTACATATAGAAAATATGATTGTAATAGCACAATAGGTGGTTGAAATCAGAACACAAGGGGTATACATAAGACAAACTTAACATTATTCTCAAACTTTTAAAGGGCAAAAAAAGAAGAAAAAAAAAAAGGCAAACCAGACGTCCAACGCTTCTATAAGCCCAGGCAAGAGCCTATCATTGGGCACATAGTAAGTCGTGTGGATCTTTATTCCCAAAATAAAATCACACTTGTACTAAAAGCATAAACTGATAATGATAGTCGATCTGTCAATACTGGTTGGTTCCAGATCCAGATTTCTGCATGTACTCTTCACGCTTGCGCTTTAGCTCATCCTTCAACTCTTGAATGCGCTGTTCTAGTTTCTGCAATTGGTAACGCCTGAACATTGCCAAAGCCTCATTTTTAGATGGCCAAATAATTGGCTCTGCATAGTCTGGACTTTTGATTACAATACATGCCTCAAAACCATCGGATCTCATCTCCTCCATATCCTTGATGATCTCCTTGGACCTTTTCTGGAACTCTGCGCACCTTTTCTCCTTATCCTCAATGTAAGAAAGACCGGTTTTCTCTCCTGACATGTTCGCCTTAGTTTTTTGTTTTTCTTTTCTCTTGGCACAAGTTGATGGCAACACTAGAGACTTGAGGGGTGTATTTATACGAAAATAAAAGTTGATGTTAGTCGGTGCAAACGTAATTGTAATTGTCCATTTTTTAAAATGTTACCGATATCGATTTATTGTATTTGGTCTTTTTCTATTCCAGGATTTTGGAAGTAAATTGCATAGTAATATCTTCACTAAAGGTTTAGATTGAGTAAAGTAATACCAAATAATACTACACTTTCTTATTTCTTCTTCTCATAAAAAAAGTTGGTGTCATAATGTAATAAATGAGAATAGTTGGTTCATATTGAAAATACACTGAATCAACTGTGAAATTGAGGTAAATTTCTTGGCAGTAGGAGTAAAGAACATGCATGCATGGACTAATTAGCTAACTTGCTTCTTTTTTAAGCATAGTTGTATGTAATTTCGCACTCGATTGATTTTGCACTGAACCTGCTTGTGTAATAGTCCCTGTGAATTTCGCACTCTGGTGAATTTGCTGTGTTTTCATTTGGATTCTCATCCTTGAAAAAGGGTTTTCCGAGTTTTCCGATTTGTATATACATAGTGGCTTATGCAATATCTTTGAAATTTTCAATTTTGTGTTTTCAGAGAGGATGCAGAACTGCAAGATAAGTCGGGTTGCAAGTATTGATTTTGCACTGAACCTGCTGTTTCTAAATCACCAGAGTGTCCTCAATGGCTACAGTCACCGCTATCACTCACAACCTCTGTGTTTCTTTACATATCAGGTATCGTCCAGTACATAT
>JAQRGC011546779.1:0-11058 GCA_028659135.1 Plantago lanceolata | reverse complement strand
ATAATTATTGTTAATAGAAAATTAGGCGGGATATAACTAACTGCTAGAAATGGATTTAGTTTAATCTTATTATCACTTTATCCATTTTCATTTTTTATTAATCTATAAATAACATCATAGTAATTATATAATTATTGTACTCATATGGACATTGATCTCATCGTGACATGGTTAATTGATTTGTAAATGGTAATTACTTGCTAGTTTGGCAAAATTTGAGTTTGAAATTCAAAATTAAAAGATAATGTAAGTTTAAGTTATTGAGATGTTATGAAATCCACGTTTATGTAATGCATAATTTGTTTTACCAAATTGCGTAACGAAGTTATTGTAAATTTAAATGTTAGAGTGTAATTTATAGTGTAATGTGGTATTAATAAAAAATTCCCTTTACGAGAAAACGTAGCGTATAATCAATTTGTAAATTTATTTATTTTTTATATGCATTTTTGTACGTATTATATCGATCTTCAACTTTTTGCTAATTAAAGATAGAAAACGCGTGAATTAACTTTCATATATTTATCTCGTAAAAAAAAGTATTTTGATTTATCACTGTTATTCTTGTAATCGAGACAAAACGTTTTTTTTTAATCTTAATTACGCTAAACAAATCAAAGCAACGGTGTATACTTCAACTCTATCTACTTGGGCTTGGGTCAATAGTCAAAACTCATATCGACATAGTAAAGAAGTGAGCCTCACAAGGTAAAGTGACTTGTGAGTTGTGACGTCTTTATCTAAAAAGCACCGACACTGATACGATCATACGAATACGGATATGTCGATACTTTAGAATTCAAGACTCCTTACCGGTTCATCTATAAACTTATTGTTTAAAACGAGCTGATAAGGTGACTGGTAGATGATTAGTCACTTTATCAGCTCGTCTTACAAAACAGACACTAAAAGTTTTCAGCTATGAAGAGGGGTAAAATCTAATTCATTGTACTTAAAAACAATGGAAAATAATTCAAACAAGAGTTTGATAATTCTCAGAATGCTTAATTAGAAGTACATTATAATCTGCAAGAAATGACCAAGGTACTTTCATAAGTATATATATTACAAGCAAATTACAAGTGCCAAATTAAGGAAAAGCATTAATTTGATAGCTTGTAATGCTAACTTAGTTTGGAGGTTGATGACAGTAATATGTGCAGATGCAATAGTTTCCTCTGCACAATCCATGTCCCAGTGGCTTTACTGAGCACTTGTTCATGCATTCATGCCAGTGGCATTTGCTTGCTGAAGCAGATTTCTCATGGCACCTGTGCTCCGGTATCCAAATTGAACGTGCCTCATTCATATCTGATGCTGCAACGTTACAACATGCATGGGGTACAATATGTCATGTTTCATGAGACCTTTGAAATTTACCAAAAATGAACATATACTACGAGCAAACGAACCTGAAGCAGCAGTAAGAAAGAAGAAGAGGAAGAGGGCGGCAGAGAAAATCTTGTTCATCTTGAAATTATGAGATGGTGAAGTTTAATGTCATAAGCAGCACTAACAAGTAAAGCATTAGCTGAAATAGAGAAAAAGCAGAAGTACTCTTATACTTGTACTCTTAAGCCTTAAGCACAAGTTCCTTTCTTTGCAGCCACTCTTATAGGAAACATTCCAGATTACTTAAATAATGGTGTTCATCTAGTCGGATTTGATAGACTGCTCGCCTCGTTGTTGTATGATAATCTATCCGAAAACTTGGAAAATTTTCATTACTCAGAGTCAGAGAGACCATCAAAACTGGAAATGTAGGAAGTTTTATTTATGGCTAGCTCTTTTAGTCTATGAATCTTTATAGCTTTGATGCAGGTTTCTGATTATAGCGGTGAAAACAGGGCAATTAAGCTTGAACCAATTCCAACAACATGTTAGTATTAGGAATAGTATTTTTACGTGAGTTGAGCCTTAGCACTCGCTCAATTCATTAAGGCTCGACTCGATAAGGTTGTCGAGTCAAGTTCGAGTCTAATTTTATGTTTGTTTTCTTAACGAGCTGAGCTCTGCTCGATAATACTCGACAAGGCTCATTAGGCTCGTATGTTAGTATAATTTTAACTTTTAAAGTTGTATATAATCCATTTTTGATAATAAAAAATGGGGTTGGCAAACTCTGTGGTGACTTAGTTAGTGTTGATTGTCTTGTCCTCGTATCCTAATACTAATAATACTAGATTTTTCCCTCTTCATGTGTTCAATTAACGCTTCTAATTGTGTTTTTGTTATTTTGTATGGAACCAATATATGTATTTATATTACAATCTTAAAATTTAAAACATTTGAAATGTTGATTTGCAATGTGTAATAAGAATTCCTTAATCTTAACATAATGTTTCTTTATCACAAGTTCGGTTCGAACTCGGCCAGGCCCGTTAGAAGTCAATCGTTCTAAACTCGGCTCGAACGCCAAACGAGCCGAGCCTAGGCGATAGTATAACATCAATATTTAGGAACTTTGGGTCTACGAACCTCAATATAAAATAACTAGGGGCTTAATTCGAGTATACAAATAATATTAGGGGGTAATTTGTCAAATTGATAAAAATACAAGGGCTACTCTGCAATATCAGAGAACAACTAATTAACTAAAACCCTGCTGTAATCAGCTGCCTAGTAGTATTACTTGTACCGGAAGCCGCTTATAATTGTAGGCTTGTAGCCTTGGTGGATTGATTTGAGCCTTGAGGTTGAAGAATTGAAGAAACAAGCAGCAGATATCAATCAATGGCACTAGTATTCACCAGTTTGGCCGGAGAGAATAAGACCTCCCGAAGAGGACGGCGAATTATCGATAATAATGATTCCCGTTGCCCTCGCTGCTTCTCTCGCTTAAACCCCACAAACGTAACTGTTCTTTTACTCCCTAATTTTTATTTTATTTTCATTGATGCAGTGCTGAATTCTTGTAATTGTATTGTTAAAGATCAATTGTCTACTTGCAAGTTGATTACTAAACCAACTTCCAAATTCAAAATTGCAGGAAGATTGGGAAAGGAAGATGAATCCAGCTATCCAAGAGGCTGCTGTCGTGGTATGTTATCTTACGTTATGTTCCTCTCATAATTACGAGAGCCCGAAAACTGCAGGGTCGGAACCAGGGGTGCATAGTAATTCTTTAAGGTTTTTAATTTTTATATGCAATATTGTCGCAATTCCCTCGAACTTCAAATCGTGGGTCCACCCCGGATAAGTTTTTTCCTGTTTCACAAGTGAACTATACTTGGCTTACTTGATGACTTGATGTTATGGATGGATCAAATTTTTTGATATGCTTGTGTTGGTGTGCATTGTATGCATTTTGATTAGGCTGGCTCTGGAATTGGTGCTATGCTTGGTACAGTTCATGCTCTCAACATAGGTACAGTCATAATTCTATTTCCGCTACTTGTTTAAGCGTTTTTGTTGTCTCGTTGCTCACTCGTTACACAATTACTCCCGTGCAGGACTTCCTAGAGTTATCTCCAAGGGGCAAAAATGGCTTCCGCTTGTTGTTGTTGGGGTATGTTCATGACACATCATGTTTTCGTTGATTTGTTGTTGATCATGTTTCTGAGTCTTCTTACTTTGTTGTCTATTAGATTCCGCCCTTGGTTATGTTTTCAGCTGCCAGTGCTGCATTTGGAGGTATTTTATGAACCGTCTTGATTCTAACTTCCATCTTTATTATGATCAGGATATATTTTCTGTTGTGTGTTTCAGATGATTTCTGATTTTGGTTTAGCATGTATGTGACATTTCAGTTTATCATATTTGTCCCAAGTGTTTCATACCTGAAAGTTGATTCTTTTTACAGGCTATGTGCTCCCAAAGTTCACCCAACTCAGTGTGACATCCTACTGTGCCGCATCAAGTGCATCTCATTATGTCATTTCATTGCTCACTAGACGCATAGAAGGCGGCCAATCGCCCAGAATTCAACACAAGGGGTTTAAGGAGTTTCTTGCCTGGAAAAGTATCGATTCATAGACAACGGTTGACTAAAAAAGCCATGAAACCGAAGATTATGTAAAGCGTTAGTTGCAACAGTCTACTGCACTTCTATCAAACTTATGTCAGTTGAGGATAGCGTTATTCAGGGCTAGCAAAATGTTACATAAGATGACATACTGCGAGAGAAGTAGCCGAAGAAAATCTATATATATTAAATTTTTGTGAAACAAGATTCTTCATTGCTGCTAGGCAGCCAATTTTGAGATGAGTAGTACTAGTACATGCCCCAAACAAGTCAGAGCAGTCTCAGATTTATTCAAAGATGAAACCATAACTTGTCCATAGGTACATGCTGCTTGAGCATTATCCCGTCGTCAGGGCCTTGACCCTATACAGAACAAACAAACAAGTTACTATATTATTCTATGACAAGGTGAAGCATTCAACAGGTAAAAGTCGATAATAACTCCATTGGAGTCAACTTAAGCGCATCCTACTTAAGCGCATCCTCAATCTACTACGAACTGATGAAAAAGCTTAATATTAGCCTCTTAATATGACATCAGTGCTTGGTTCACATAATACGATGAGTACGTGTTAAAACAGAAGTCCGAAAGAGAAGCAAAAGGAAACTATTGGACTGAAATATACTTACATTAGTACTCAATTTGACTGTATATCTATCATCATATTCTCTGCATGTCTGCAGGTAGAAATTGCCAACACATCAGAGATTCAGAGATACTATAATTCTGCTGAAAGTAACACCCAAAAGTCCAAGGTAAACCACGAATCACGAGACTAGAACGTCACAACGTGAGTAAAGGACTAAAGGCAATCTCAGAATTAGAAATACTATATGACCAAGTCCATGGATAAAATTGAGTTGTAGAAATTTATAGTATTGTGCTTTACTGTTGCAAAAATGAGAAATGACTATTGAGAACTTCACAAGTCATAATTTTGAGTGGTAGAAACAAACATAACGGCATCCATTATAACGCTGAAGGTTTTACTGAATTTAATTTTTGCACAAACTCTGCAGCCTCAGCTCCCACATTTTGAAATTTGATAACCCCCAAATATAATCTGTCGCATTACAAACCTGAAATTTTCAGCCAGAAGGCAGGCATTTCCGATGCATCTCCACTAGTTCAACATGGCCACTCAGATCAAGCTTAATTTTCATGATCTTGCTCAGGCTGAAATCCATTTGACAGAGCTTCTATAAGTCTTAAATTATGAAAGGTTATCTAGGTATACAAAAAGTGTATATGCCAAGTCATAGGTATACAGAACGTGTATACCTGATCTGGAGTTTCAGCTTTATCTCCTCCACCCTGAAATAGAACAGAGTTCATAGGTTGGTATACAAAAAATTAACCACGAACATAATCGGAGCACATATTGCATGCAAAAGACAAGGAGAAAAAGGATTCTGACGCTTCACTCAAGTTGTGATACAATATTAAGTCAAGTATTTGAGCTACTAACATGAGTAAAAGGTACCAAAATGAAAGGGATGATAACTAATCTCAAAACATATGACATTGTAGCATCCTACATTTCTGCTAAAATGTAAAGGATGAAGTAGTGATTGTTCAAACAACTTGCCTGAAACCACTAAATTTTATCTCAAACCTACAGATATAAATGATGGCCAGTTTCTTTATAAACATTTTATTCTAGAAATATTAAAGGTCACCACAAGTTCGTCTACCACTATAGATGAAAATAATATGGTCATGAGCTTAGAAACAAACTTAGAAGGACACATATACTCTGACGACATTACCACATATTTGCATTTCGTTATTCCAGCAGGCCCACCCCCTGTATCCACACTGTGCTACCTTAGCTTCGAGATCTTTTAAGTAATCTATAAAACCGCATAAATAACTTAATTAAATGGAATCCAAGAACTTCAGCATGTTGATGAAAAACGTAGAGCTCCAACAGGCTAACCTTAAGTCCCAGAAATAACATTGTGGCCTCCAGGAGCTTCTACACCAGATAAAACCACTCCACTCTTCAATCCCCTGCCCTACAAGGTTATCACTTGATTCTTCCGATACCAAGGCTGCTGATGGGTGTCCACAGATATAAGCAAACCAATATCAGGAACCATTGACCAGCTTATAAGAACAACAATTAGGTCTTGGTAGTTGATACATGATAGTATATCCATAGAATCCAGTAAGTTCATGCATATGCATGACAATATATAAAATTAAATTGTCGCCCTATTTTGACAAAAACATAAAAAAGTAAAACAAGATTAAAAAATAAAAAATCTTATAGTACTGCCTTATATTGGATGTATGCGTAGTAGGAATTACTATCTAATCCTAAACACTATTCGCCTTCTACTGTTTGCTGCATTCCTGGCTCACCTTTATTTTTAAAAACTCATTTTTCACTCTTGTTTTACTTGATCTTCAAAGGGATACCAACTTATGCTGTGTATTTGTTGTTTGTAATTGATATTCAAAATATCATAAATTTGCTAAGATATAAAGAGGAATATCTAAGCACTTCACTCATAATATGCACTGAGAAACCATTGCACTGTTAATAATAATATGCCCAATACAACATTAAAATAAACTCTATGCTCAACTAATAATTGAAGATATCACATTCGAATCAACTAAGCGCTAACAGTCAAAACATCATCATGGTAGATTCGGAACTTACAAAAAGAAATTAAAATTCCCATTATCACAAGATCATCGTTGCATATGAATAACTCCAAAGATAGCAATCATGTACAGAAAGAAAAAACAATCAATCAGACTAAAAATACATAACTACATACAGAAAAACTCAAGCTAAAAATTCGCAAAAAAAAAAAGTAACGTTATAAAGTATGTACCTTTTGCAGAGAGAGGTCCAGCCTAAATCTGTAGCCGAAGAATAGTTTCAAGGACATCACTCAGAGATTTCAAAGATGTAGTTGATAAAACTTTCATCTACTCTCCCACTCTTTTATTATTCCATTTCTCAGTATTAAAGAAGGCAAGCTCTAACTCATTTACAACTGCAGGGAATTCCTTTAAACAGCTGCCTGTCTTATAGGCTTGATTTAACAAGTGAAAAGTACCTTCATTGGGCTCACAACCATCGATTACCGTGTACATAAAAGTGTCCGGAAGCATTCCACTCTCAAGCATATGATCTAGAAATTGAAGAGCAAGTGATACTTTGCCTCTTCGGCAATGACTATACAAAAAGCAACCATAAGTCCTATTGTCATGCTTCACCTTCTGACCATACATATCCCTAAGGAGCTCATGCACTAGGGAAACATTGTGTTCTCGTATGGCAGAACGCAGTAGAATGTTATATGTGGCGGTATTGGGAGAAATTCCAATGGTTTTAAAATAACCAAATATCCCTTTAGCCGTTCTAAGTAACCGATTCTTGCAAAGCTCAATAAGAAGAGTGTTTAAAGTGACAGTATTGGGATGACACCCATTTTCCAACATGAACTTTAAAAGCTGAAAGCACTGCCGAACTTTTCGAATCCTCGAATAATACTGAATCAAACATGTCATACTTATAACGTCTGCTTTTATACCGTCACATTCCATTCTCAACAAAATCCGGCCAATCATAGCTGGATATCCGTGCTTACATGCAGCAGACAACATGATGTTGAAGGAGATTAAGTCCGGTCCATTGGCTGGCTTGATATGGTGGCAAAGCCTACATGATTTATCGATGTCATACTCGGTTAACAATCCTTTCAGTATTGTATTATATGACACGTTAGTCGGACTAAAACCCGTCTCCATCACCTTCGGCATCATGGCCAAAGCTTCTTTTGATCCATTAAGAAGAGAAATGGAGTGCAAGTAGATATTATACACTACATTATCAAGGTAGAAGCCTTTTGATATGATATCTTGCAAAAACGCATAAACCCTCTTGATTTTACCCACTTTCAACATGCCTCCGGCTATCCCAGCTACTGTATAACTATCAGGTTGTAAGCCTTTTTGTTCCATAACCCGGAGAAGATTATTAGTCTCAGCAAACCTACCTTGACAGCTAAGTTCACGTAGTAAAATATTGAATAGGACCAAGTCAGGATGACATCCCACTGATTCCATCTCTTGGAAGATCTTTAAAGCCTCATCCACTTCCCCATCATCACACAGAGACTTAATGATTACAGTATATGTTACCACACTTAACTTGCAGTTAGCACGTTTCATTTCAATCAGACAATGAGTAACTTGACCCCATAACTTTTCCTTGCCAAAACCATTAACCAGTGCAGTATATGAGTGAACGTCAAGAGTAAGGCCCTTTTTTTTCAACCAACCTATAAAGGAGAGGACTACAGTCATTTTACGATACTTACACAAAGACCTCAGTATAGGATTGAAATGATATGCTTTAGCAAAGTTTTGTATCTGCGAGACTGCAGCGATTACCTCAAATGCCACCTTGACCAGACCAGCTTTACAAAGATCTCCAATAAAGACACCCACTTGTTTGCTGTCTGGAGGATAACCAAGAGCCAAGATAAGCCTAAGCGCCACACCAGAACCCTCTAAGTTCCTAGATTTCACCAGTTTCTTGAAAAGTTCAGTTAAAACAGAATATGAAGGAACAAAATTACTATCTACCATCCTTTGTGCAACCCAAATCCCATCTTCCAAACAACCAACAGACTTCAGACCACTCAAAACATTAGTATAAGTTTCTGCATTTGGCACAGGGCCATATCTCTCCATCCAATCAAGAACCTCAAACACGCTACCGACAGACAAATTCGGTGACGTAAAGTAGCAGTTAATCATTGCATTATAATCGGAAACAGTTGGTTTCCCTGAAATATCCTTCATGAGCATCAAGGTCTCATAGACCTTAACAAGGTCACCTAACTTAGCCTGCATCTTCATTCTGTGGTGCAGCTCAGCATAAGTACCCAAATTGACAAAACTATCATCGGAGTGATAATCAGCAGTACAAGCAGAAGTTGATAGACTACTACATTTGTAGAGGAAATTAAACCGTTTCCCATTTAGAACTCTTGGTGAAAAACACCTCATTAATCATCGACACATTAAGAGACTCAAATATGGGCAAGAAGACACCCAACCCAATCAAACTCAAGCCCCCTTTTCAAGATTTTGGAATTCCTTGATTCCCAGAAAAAAATTCTCAAAGCCCACCTCGATTAACATAAATTTCAGTCACCCCAGCATCATCATCTTCTCAACTAGCATTAACAAGGAGACATGCCTAAAGAAGGTTCGGAAACTTTGTAAATTGAACCATTGAGATGAAACAGGAAGGAATTACAGAGGAATCGAAGATGAGTAAAATGAGAGTTACCTTATGGCATGAGAAGCTTTGAGTAGTTGAGCTGCTCACCAAGTGTTTGTTTCTTTGCCGCGGAAAGTGTCTGTGTTTTGTAACAAGAGAGGAGGCGGCAGTCTGTTTCAGACTTCATGATACCAATCTATACAATTGCTTAGGTTGATTTAATTGAGTTCCCTTTTTTTTTTTTTACTCCGACCCGTTTTAAATTGTTTACGTATTCCTTGTTTGTCAATTTTCTTATATTATTTACGTGTTCGTTTTTAATAAATTTTTGTCTCGCGACTTTATTGTGAGTCATACTCCTGTCACTAAATCAAATACCACACTTATTATACTAACCTTCTTAAAAACCGTTTCAGAATCAAACGTAAATAATATAAAAAACTGATGAGTATAGGTTTAGAATTACACAACAATTCGAGTACTTGATCCACTTGCTAGTAATAAGTTTTAGCATCAAATATTATGTATGATCTTTCTTAAAACTGAAAGTTTATGGACAATCAATTTGCATTGTAATGTTCATTTAACTTCAGCTTTTAAGTTTTTCGTAATGGTTTTCCTATAACTTGGAACCATCATGTTGTTTTTTATAGATGTTTAGTTTAACAAAACATCTGTAATTTGAATCATGGGACGGCGTGGAGATATTACATACATGATGACTAGTTTTACCCAGAAGTATAATATTTGAAATACCAGGTTCCATCTGGTGTGACATGGTCTAACAAAAAATTTCATTCCTGCAGCATAGTATATATGGAATACAACTTTTGAATTACTCTACGGCACAAGCCACTGCAAGAAAACATGTAATCCCGGTCGGTATTCTACACGGAACAGATTTACGTAAAAAACTACATCTCACAATTCGATACAAAATGGGTGCATGCAGTAACAAAGAAGTCACGGTCTATTGTTTCAATCTCCGTTGAACCTCAAAACAGAAAGGAAAAACGCAGGTTCATCTATGAACTCAACCAGCTCAAATGAATGTTTAGCTGCAACGCTTTGTAAATGCACTTTCTCGGGTAAATCTGAAACCACTATGTCTGGATATTGGAGCTTTTGCTCTTGAACCATTTCTCTGCCTTGAGGATGACTGATCACAATTCTGGCACCTGCAGGGAGTAAAACAGTTGGGCGTGAAGGAGAGGAGACAACACGAGAGTTCATCCATCACAATAGTTTAGACTTTAGAGTGAGATTATGAACTAGATTGTATGTTACAGAAGCTTATTCGACTGCTTAACCAAAACATAAGTCTACTATGTGTGTGCGGTGTGCCTGCTTGGTACTAGCTTATAAGCTTAGTACATAATTTTATAATAGCTTATATGAGTCTATATTCTACAGTAATGAAATTAGCTACCTCCTCCATTGAAGTCATCCAGCTTATCAGAGCATAAACGTCAACGAGCTTATCATCTAGTTTTAGTTTATAAGCAACCGACTAGCTTATCATTTAGTTTTGGGAAACATAGCATGTTAAATGCTTCATTCAGCATATCGAAACATTCATCAAACGAGAAGAATAAGCAAGAATGACAAAAAGATTCAATTTGTCTATGAGCCTAAGAAATGAATTTCTGTTCAGAATTACTCATCCGTCCCAATCAATTCTTTACGTATTCCTTTTTTGGACGTCCCAATCAATTCTTTACGTTTCTATTTTTGAAAACTACCCCACACTCATCAATATTATTTTAAACACATACCCCACTCACACACCTTTTTAAATTTCACTTTTACACTATTTAAACCCACCACTAACATACAATA
>JAQRGC011546690.1:0-11594 GCA_028659135.1 Plantago lanceolata | reverse complement strand
ATCCAGAAAAAGAGATGATTCCTCGAAATTTCACGACTTTCAGGCTTGCATGGATGAAGAAGAGAGAGATAGCCTCATCCTTGGAAGCCAATGATCAGTGTGCAACAAGACTTGTAGATTTTATTTTCATTGATACTTATATTACGCCTTTAGGTTGATGATGATGTAGTTGTTTTTATACAATTTATTGAAGCCATGATAATCAACAGAGAAGACTACATGATTTGAAGACTTAGTAAATCTGCTCAAGTTATCTCGAAAAAACTCTTACTGAGAAAGCTTTGGCTTTCAGCAAGGAAGTTTGCTTAAGTGAAAATCTATATGACAGAGTACATTACGCTTGCTGAGTTAATGAGGTATAGTCACTTGCTCATTAAGTAAAAGAGAGTCTCTTGCTGATTACTTGAAGCTCTTTGATATTTTGAATTCAAATGTGCATTAAATACTAGAAAAGCCGTTCTGACGAAGACCAAGAAGAAGACATGCATTTGATAGTAACTAAACAACAAGATAGTGGCGTTTCAGTTCTGTGCCCAAGAATATGGAATTCAAACGGACGTAAATCTCCACTATAAATACGTGGTTGCTAAGCAAAGAAAGATCATCGTTTTCATTTGCTACTATACAATCTACTAAGATCTCTCCTACATGCTTATTTAAAACCATCCAAGGCTTAGATTGTAACACAACTACCTGTGAAGGAGTAGATAGCTTAATCTAAAGGAAACTGATTAAGTGTTGTTTCTCTTGAACATGTAAAGTCTTGTTCCAAAATCATCCAGCTTGCTTACAGAATAAATAAAATAGAGTTGTAATTCTTCTACTTCCTTTAGTTAACTGAATAACTTAATCTCAACAGTACTTTTCAAAAACCACACTTATCTCTCTCAATGGCCTGTGTTACTGAAGTTAGGGGGAACATGTTTAACGGTGAAGTTAAGAAAAACCCTATTTGTTGAGACTAAGGAAATTGTTTTAGTGGTTGAAGTGAAGTGATTAACTTGGGAAGTTGTATTGTTGATCTTTGGTTTGGGACTGCTAGATATGATTTGTAAGGAACCTCAAATACTATCTTAATAAATTATAGCCACCTTCATATACCACTATAATCTATGTGCATTTACAAACTGCATTTAATTTCAGCAAGATATATGTTTAAGTGTTTATCTTTGTTTGTTGATTATCTACATGTTGAGATTAGAAAGTCTTCCGCTCTTCTGATTGCTTATGTATCAGCATTTACTATGTGTTTACTGAGAAATCTATTTTAGACTCAAAAATTTTTAAAGACTATCCACCCCAAGTGTTTAACCTTGTTGTCTACGGAACCAACAAGTGGTATCAGAGCAAGAGGTTCTTAAGACCTTATGTGCTCAACCTGGATCCCCTTTAAGTTCTTTGTTGAATGTTTTTGCCTATTGCATTTGATATGTTCTGTTCAGTAATGTCAGGATATCTTGAGGTGATGCTCCCATGATGAAACCTGAGAACAATGAGAGATGGAGGAACAAGATGATGCTTCATTTGGAAGCTATCCGTGAAGAAATGTTACTATCATTAATGATGTCCCATTAAAATCTTGACTGAAGAGACTTCTTTGCCTCATGCTAATGACCATAATGCCACTAATGCTAAAAAGGTAATAGTCGTGAGGAGGATGAAGCCTATGGATCTCAGGACTTCTGAAGAGGCTAAGAGATATTGTCTTGATGGACAAGCTAGGAACATCATATAGTGGAAGCTATGGGGTACTTCTACTGCAAAAGAGGCTTAAAATCATGTACATGATCTTTGTGGTGGATCTGAGAAGAAAAAGGAGAACAAGTTCGAAGTGCAAGGTCATACTGAGTCTTTTGGAGGATCTGGACTTCCTTCTCACTAAGTTGATCAATGAGATGGCATCTCTTTGTATAGCCAATAGATATTCTTATGCTGAAATGGTGTAAACTATCATTCGAGCTCTTAACCAAGACTGGGTGCATGCACATATTTCTATTACAACCAAATGGCTACATCTCTCCCACAAGTTGTTTTCTCACTTGGCTACTTCCAACTATGAGACATAACAGAGAGAGAACCCTTCTGCTAAAAATCGCAGAATCTTTCTTTGGCCTCCAAGAAAACTTCTTCTGAAAACAAGGAGGAATCTCAACTTGCTGATGAAAGTGCTTTTAATGTGAGAAACATAAAGAAGTTCGTCAGCAAGGAGATTGAAAGGAGGAAAGAAAAAGAGAAGTTGTAAAAGTAGCTTGGTAGTAATTACCATAAGTATAAGGCTGATTCAAGTTCGCTGGATAAGCAAGCTCAACAAACTTTTGAAACTCCAGTTGTTGGCAATGACTTGTGTTTCTACAAACTTTAGAAGAGATTGCTCCGTGCTGAAAAGAAAAACTGGAGATAAAAGAAAGAAGTTAAAAAGAGCTATTATTGTTGAAGAGAAGAAAAAGCTACAAATGAAGATCAATGCTCTATGCATTATGACTAGCTCAGAAGACACTGACTCTGACTTAGATGTTGATGATTCTACACCGGTTCATGATTTCAGCAATGAAGTTTATGGTATTGCAATGGATGACATGTTAGACGTTGCTGCCTAGTTACTGATCAAGTGAACTCTTCTCTCCCAGGTTATGCAACTGATGATGACATCGCTGGTTAAATGCTGGTACAACGATCAATTCGAGTTAGCTATTACTGTAAGTCCTGATAAAATTTGTTCTTCTGAAAATATGACAAAATAGGTTACTGAAAAGTTTAACCTGCTAAGCATTGAATATTTGAAAAAAGATGCTGAAATAGTGCATCTAACTGCTCTACTTAGAAACATGAATGATGAAAACTCATCTATGTCAGTTAAAATTGGTTGAGTTTAAATCAACAATTCTAGGTTGCTTGCTGAGAACAGCGATCTCAAGAATAAAGATATTAACTTTTGTTCTTATGCTAATGCAAGTAGCTCGCCAACAGAATTGCAATCTTATTCTGAAAAATGGTAATCACAAAGAAGGTCTTGGCTATAAAGACCAAAGAAGGGGATTTGTCTACAAAGACCAAAGAAGTCAACTGTCCCATGGGTATATAAGCAGACTCAATAGAAGTACTATAAAGAACAAAGAAAAACTAAACCTAAGAAAGCGGAGAACTTTCATAATGCTAGAACTAAAGGAATGTAGTTCGTAAGAAGCTTGCTGAAAATCAACCTCAGCTAAGGAGTGTTTCTAGAACGACTACACATCAGAATATTTATAATGTTAACGATGTTCAACGTTCGTTTTTTTTCAAAATTCTCCTAGTGTCTCAGCATGAAGGAAACAAGTCAAATCTGGAAATAAAATCAAGCTTGGGTTTCTCACTGGTTGTTTCCTTGAACATGTTGATAATTTTCCAGTAATGGGAAATTAACTTGTTTAACTTTATTGTGAAGAATCCCTCCATAGAGACAAGGAACGCAACTTGGGATTTTGATAGTGGTTGTGGGAAGCACATGACAGGCGACAAAGCAAATCTGACCAACTACAAGCCCTGCAATGATGGGCCTATTATTTGATTTGCTGCTGGTGAACTAAATCCTACTTTCGGTTTGGGTGATGTTAAGTTTGGTTGCATAACCATACAAGGTGTACTTAATGTACAAGACCTTAAGTTCAACCTGTTCAGCATGGGCCAATTTGATGATAAGGGTTACTTCATTGAGATTAAAAGCAATGAGTGTAGACTTATTGAACACAAGTCAAATAACGTTTTCCTAATTGCTCAAAAGAAAGGAACCCTTTATATGGTTGACTGGAATTCTAAAACTATGGAAAGATGATTTGTGTCCACTCAGGATCTTGTTGAACAAGCATGGTCGTGGAACAAGAGAACTAGTCATCTCAACTTTAAGATGCTGAATAAGCTATCGAAGAAGGAACTTGTGATTGGATTACCTAAGACAACTTATAAAAAAGAAGGTGATTGATCTAGTTGTCATTTGGAAAGCAGACCAAAACACACCTTAAGAGTAAGGTGGTCCATAGACTACTGAAAGACCTTTGCAGATGTTGCATATGGACATGTTTGATTCCTCGGCAACTAGTTATGTTGGCAAAAGGTATGGTCTGGTAGGGGCTGATGAGTTTTCAAGATTTACATGGGTGATATATTTGATGCATAAGTTAGAAACCGGAACTGAGATACCCAACTTGTTGAACAAGCTTGCTTTCATGAAAAAGACAAGGTATCAGTAATTAGGATAGACCATGGTACTGATTTGTTATAATCAGCAAATTTACTCTATCCTACTCCTCATGGTACTGATTTTGTTAACCCTTATATAACTAAATTTTGCACAAGAAAAGGCATTCAATATCTATGCTTGCTGACAGTGAGTTAAGTGAAGCTTATTAGTTGATGCTGTCAACACAACTTTCTACACTCAGAATAGATGTTTGATCAACAAATCACACAACAAGACTCCTTATGATTTATTTGTTGGAAGATCTCCAAACATTTCACATTTAAGAGTTTTGGTTGTAAATTTTTTGTTCTCAACAATGGAAGAGAATACTTAAGAACATTTCAACAAACGGCAAATGAGGCAATCTTTCTAGGCTATTCCTCAAGACTCAAGGCTTGCAGAGTTTACGAAAAATCTTCAAAGAAGATTGAAGAATATGTCCATGTTGTATTCTATGAAGGTAAACAAGGAGCGCGTGCTAAAGAAGATGTCTGTAAGAAATTGAATGAACTGGCCGATGAACAACAGACTACTGAGAAACAAACTGAGAAAGCTCCAACAGTTGAATTAGAGGATGACTATGACGATGGAAGGCCTACGCGTAGTAACGACCAGATGATTTTGATTCACAATCGTGAGTTCCAGCAAGTAACTAAGGAGTGAAAGATGTTGCTGAAAAGGTTCAGCCAGATGTACCTGTAGATTAACCTGTCTCAACATAGGATCATGTGTCACCAACCATAGATAGTAATAAGTATATGCTAAGGAATACACCAATGCTGAAATTCATTGTTCTCAACATAGTGGCCGCAAGAACTTTTGGATTAAAGACCACCCATCTTCTAAGATTATTGGTCCTGCTGAATCTGGTGTAAAGACCTGAAATAAGACTGTTGAAAAAGCATCATTCAAGGTTGATGTAATAACAATCGTAGAGGTTGTTGATAAAGCAACCTTAGAAACTTGTTTTCTTTTTGCTATTGAGACTAAAACAATTCAAGAAGCATTAAAGAATTCTGAATGGATCTCAGCAATGCAAAAAGAGTTGGATCAATTTGAGAGAAACACAACGAAAGCTTAGTTCATAATGTGTTGAGTTGTGTCGAAAAGGAATTAAAATTTATCAAATGGTAGAAGAGTGGCAGGGGTGGGGCGATGAACCTGCTTAGTACACAACAAAAGCTGGTTATCAGTCGCTTGTACAATGGCGGGAGGAAACGAGAGGTGGTTCGACGATTCAACTACGCTTGACTGTAACAAAACTATTTGGGAAAAGTCACTGCCTCTGAAATTTAATTGTTTTGTGTGGCGGGTGGCTTTTGGAATAGACTTTCTACAGTTGATAACTTGAAGAAAAGGCAAATTGTCCCGGCTGAGAGGTTGTCTCATTCTGTAAATTATACCAGGTTGAGAAGGAGAACCTGAACCATATCTTGTGTTCCTGATATGTTACGAACACTGTGTGGACTATGGTAGCAGGTTGGATTGATGCAAATCTGTTGCCTTGTAATTCTGTATTTGAGATCATGAAGGGCTCCTCTTTGTAGCTCACCTCTATCAATCATTGCTTTCGTGGGGCAATGATTCAAGGAACGTTATGATTCCCCTGGAAGGCTCGTAATGATGCTTTGTTTAGAAACAATTTGTAGTCCCCGTCCGAGATTGTTGGGCTTTATAGTGAAGTCTTTGGAATTGACTGGGAAATAGAGGAGGGATTGAGAGAGGTTGTACCTAGTCAGTTTGGCGTCTTCATCCGGATCGCTACTGGATTTAATTTGGGAGCGCCTTTACTGTTTGTGAGGGTCAGGTGTGGTGCTCTATTTTTGGCTTGGCACTGGGAGTGATGGTTGATATATGGAAATAACACATCTTGGATGAGGTTGGGTAGGAAAACTTGGGTTGTGCAGTGCTAGTTCTTGAAGCACGTGTCATGTTTGTGGTGTAGGCAAATCTATGTTGACTGGAAAGACAAGGATCAGTGAGAATAAGGGAAGAAAGTTACTTTTGTCTTTACTTGGTTATTACTATCTATGTATTGCCTCATTTTTAATTTTTTATTTTTGATGGGTGGATTGGATCAGCTGGGTGTGGGATGGACTAGCACCGGTGGTGATGTTTGGGCCAAGATC
Source organism: Plantago lanceolata (assembly GCA_028659135.1). Classification (NCBI taxonomy): domain Eukaryota; kingdom Viridiplantae; phylum Streptophyta; class Magnoliopsida; order Lamiales; family Plantaginaceae; genus Plantago; species Plantago lanceolata. Next base: position 5,249 of record JAQRGC011546690.1, on the reverse strand, counting down.
TCGCTAGTGGGGCCATGTTTTGGTGTCTTTGTGTAATTATAGTAGAATATTTACTTGGGGGGTGCTAATTACTCTTTAAGTATCTTAGGGGTATGGGTTATTGTTATAATACAGTGTTTATCTGTGGACGATGTGATATTGGAAGGGGTTTGTGTAGTGTGCATGTTGAATGATTGATGAACTAGTTGATGACTTGAGGTCACTCCTTAAACGTCTTTCGAATTGTTGAAGTTGTTGAGCGGGATAACACAACTCTCTTGGATTGTGCCCCTCTCTCTCCTTCACCTTTTGGAAGCGGAGTACAGTGATAGCGGACAACAGTGTGAGTAATCTCCACCGTGGTATTGGTTGACTATTTAGTGGATTTGTGGCAACTCTTTAATGTTCTTTTGAATAGTAATAACATCGGTTGGGATTGCATGATCCGATTGGTTCATGTCCGTCCTTCTCTTTTCACTATTTGGGAGTGGAGATGGCTATTTTAGTGTCCTCTGGAAGATGTCCGGTTGGAATTGACGGGTTGTTTCTTGATATAATTGGTTTCAGTGAGCTATTTGACTAGACTTTTGTAATACATAACTTGGATTTAAAATACTTTCCCCTAGGGTAATTAGTGAGTGGTTGTTTAAGCCGGTGGAAAATCTTGGTTTGACTTGACGGGTGGAGGACGCAATCTTATTTTGACTTGACGGGTGGAGGACACAAGCAAAAATGTGTTGGGGAGTCTAGTTGGGTAACTCATAAATGGTTTGACGGTGATCCTTGTGGTTCTTTTGGAATTGACGGCTCGTTCATCTTCGATTATATATCATGACTTCCCTTTAAATTTCTTGCCACTTGCTTCATGTAAACAGAGGGTGGAGGAGGGAAGCTAAAATGATATGAGGTGGGAGGTGAATGTGGATTATCTATGTAATTGATGGTGCTCACTATTGGCGGGTTCTTTCACTAGTGATCATGCTCTTGGTTTTCGAATTTAATGGAAATCTTTAGATTCATGTGCCATTTTGTTACTATCATTTGGTACTGGGCAGTAGATGATATTTGGTTTGTCCATTCAAGAATATTTTATGGAGGTGAATACATGGTTTTTCTGGGCTTATATGGTTAGCATTGAGGTCTGGGTATTTTATAACAAATCTAAATGTAATGTGTCAGTGTATGATGAGCAGGGTGATGTTGTACTGTGTAGGTTGACTAATTTTTTTAGAGAAACAAGGTCTGGAAACTTGTACCCTATGCTGATGGTATTACATGAATTGGTACTGATTGGGTTTTCTAAAGAAAGCTAAATGAGTTTGCTGTGGTAACCAAAAACAAAGCTAGACTAGTTGCTTAAGGTTTCACTCAGGCGAAGGGCTGGATTTTGATGAGTCATATACTCTAGTTGCAAGATAGGATGCTATTAGACTTTTTCTAGCCTTTTCAGCACACAATGACTTCATAGTTTACCAAATGGACATTAAAAGTGCCTTTTGAATGGTGAACTTGATGAAGAAGTCTATGTGGAATAACCACCACAAGGTTTTGAAGTTCAATCTTAAACTAGGCAAGTCTACAAGCTTGAAAAGGCTTTGTATGGACATGAGGAAGCTCCAAGGGCTTGGTATGATATTTTAGCCAACTTATTGCTGAAGAGTGGTTTCAAGAAAGGTGAGGTTGACAAAACCTTGTTTTCCTTGAATCGAGATGGTAAACTTCTCTTGGTCCAAGTAAGTGGATGACATCATTTTTTGTTCCAAGGACAAGCAACTTTGTGAAGACTTTGCAAATCTAATGAAAAATAAGTTTGAGATGAGCATGATGGGAAAATTGAATTACTTCCAAGGGTTGCAAGTCAAGCAACTTAATGATGGAGTATTCATTAGTCAAACAAAGTATGAGAAAGAGATGCTCACCAAGTTTTGCATCAAGCCTGCTGAAAATTCTTCAAAAATCCCTGAGCAATGGGACGAAAATGACCTATACTGAATCTGATAAGAGTGTTGATGAACACAAGTATAGGAAGCTGATAGTATCCTTGTTTTATTTTACATCTAGTAGAACAGACATTTAGTATGTTGTTGGTGTATGTAGTACATTCCAATCTGATCCAAGAATCTCTCACTACAAAACTGCCTTGAATATACTGAAATGTGTCAAAGGTACATTGGATGTTGGTCTTTGGTATCCAAATGACTCTGGCATGCATGTAGTAGGATATACTGATGTTGATTATGCGGGTTCCATGCTAAATAGGAAGAGTACTTCCGGAACTTGTCAGTTCCTAGGTACTCGACTTGTCGCTTGGTTCAGCAATAAGCAAAACTGCGTTGCCACATCTACTATTGAAGCATAATACACTGCTGATAGTTGTTGTACTACCCAAATCCTCTGGATATATCAACAACTGAAGGACAATGAGATCTATGAAAAGAAGACTCCAATCTTCTGTGATGACACAAGTGCAATTGCTATTACACAAAATTCCATATTTATTGCAAGAACAAAGCATGTTGATGTTAGACATCACTTCATTAGTGATCATGTGGAAAAACGTCGAATTTAAATTACTCAGGGTTGGAACAAAGAACCAACTTGCTAACATTTTTCCGAAGACCCTTTCGGAAAAGAGGTTCAAAACCCTTAGACTTAGTCTTGGGTTGTTGGCACTTCCATCATGCTGAAAAAACAGAAATGTTACGTACTTGCTGATTCGGGTACTCAGCAACATATTTAATAAAGGAAACTGAAAGATCATCCAGAAAGCATAACATTTCTCACCGTGACTGAAATGTGAATTCAGTTAGGAAAATAAAAATAGGAATGTCTAAAAAGACAGTGCTGACCCTTGAAAAGAAAACAGAGACGGGAACTCAGAAAGTGGAAAGTCAATTCTTGATCTAAAGTGTTATTATTGTCTTTGAACCTTAAGAAAAGTGATGCTGAAATGGGTATTCAACAAGTAACTTCTGACCAACCATCTCAACAAGACATTGAGGCTGAGCACACCAGGAAACAACAACAACTTGCTGAAGCTAAAGGCAACGTTGTTATCCTTGACGCCAAGGACATTGAAGAAGCAAACATTGAAGACGATAGGATTCTGAGGAAAAATATTTACAAGAATCTATTGCTCGAAGTCGTTTTCAGATGAAGTATAAAGGGCGGAATGTATCTCATGGTGAATCTTCTGGCACTCATGAGGTTGCCCAACAAGTAATCCTTCCAAAATCATATGTCCCGTTCACGTTAGTAAAGAAGCATGTTGATAATGCCGCTTTGACTGATGTTCGAATGCGTGCTTTTGACACACGTGGGTTGACTAAAGATGCTAAGGTTGTTGATCTGGATTATGAAATGGATGAAGTTTTATCTTCTTCTGAAAAAGAATTGGTCAAGTTAACATGAGTCTTTTAATTGTCACTCCTGGGAGAAAAACAGAAGATTTTTTCGCAAACCAAGTAAATCTTAACTAGATGAATCCAGTGAACCTTTTTCTTCTGAAATGATTGTCTCCGAAAGAGATAAAAAGCTCAAGATATTCAGGAACCAACTTGTTGAAGAAAACGATACATTACTTCAAGGTGATGAGTTGAATGTAAATCAAGTCCTAGCTTTCCTACTGCAAAGAACTGCGACAATTGCATCTGCACAGTTCGATCTTTCACTAAGATACCAGCACCATGTATTAGTTGTTGATATTGCTCCACGAATTGCTGAACAAACGGAAACTGAGTTTACAAAACTGAGAAACTCAGTTGATGACTACATGAGTAACACATCAGGTTTGTTCACACAAAGTCACAAGAAAATGGATGTTGTTATCAGAGACCAGCAAAGCTTGTGCTTAAATTACAAAAAGCTAACCAAGTTTCCTGAGGATGTCATATCCTCAGTGTAAACATTGTTGAAAAAGAGAAATCCATGTCTAATGGGGAAAAGCCACAACACCTTCAACTAATGGCTAAACCCTCCCACACTCCACTTTCCGATTCTTCTAGCAGAAGGCCTCCCACACCAATTGAGAGAAGGCCTGCTGAAGGATCTTCTCAACACTCTATTCTTTCTGGAAAAAGACATAATGTATATTGGAAAAATAACAGAAAGTATTGTTGAAGGATCTGCTGAGGGCTCTACTCTTCTTGAGTTTTTTGATATTTTTCTTAGCACTCTGATGCGTATATGGAAGCGATGGTATTTCTATCTAGTTCTTTACCATTGACAAAAATGGAGAAAGTACATACGTCTTTTTCTATTATAGGAGGGAAGAGGAAATACGATCAAATATTTAATGAGAATATTCTTTATTTATTGAATCTGAGTTGTTCTGTCAAGAAGTAAGATTAAGATTTCAGAAAATGTGAGAATTTTGAGATTTTTTAAAGAAAAGATAAAGAAGATAAAGAAAGAAAGATATAGAAGATGGGATTGAGAGCCAAGAATGTGCCCTTCAACTTGAGGATACTGGAGAGTAATTATGTACATCAATTATTATATTTTTATATATACGACTATGGGTGTCCTAATTTCAAATGGATGGAAATGTTATAGAATGGAGGGTTGTGTAAGTTATTACCATTAATAGACCCCGGTTCAACCTTTTGTGGGGGGTCACTAGTTCAACCTCCGACTCCGTAGTCCATTGACTGACAAATTTACTATTGTCTCAAGTAATTCCACAAAAGCAGTTTTTGAACTTGGGAGAGGAACTAGACATCCAGTGGTGAAAGAAACTACTAGCAACTTGACAACTATGGAAACACATTTGCTTGGACAAATTTAGTCTTGCCTCAATTAATTTAACCAAGACGAATCTATTAGATCATAGAGAGAAGCGACTTAGTCAACATGAGAAGAAACATCTAAAGTATCTTCAAAATTATGCTATTGAATAGCCATCTCTTGTCGCTCATTCTCAATAAAAACCCTTTTATCAAATATCTAATTAAATGTCTTATGATAAATCTTCTATAATTAGAGCAATCTTAAAGGTCATGACTTATTTCATGGGAAGAGCCTACATTTATTAACGCTACATTTCATACGATGAAGAAATATAAACTTGGGAGCGGTACTTGAAAACTACATGCATGCGCGCATTACCACTAACGAAAAATATAATAAGTTTGGAATGAGTATATGTGAAAACTCACTATTAAAGACAATCATAACATAGAAAGAAGGAAGGAACTTCAACCATATAGATCTGAAAGATAGTGGCTGAAAATCACAAGAACCTCCCCAATATAGGTCAATGCCAAAAAGAC
>JAQRGC011546331.1:0-13349 GCA_028659135.1 Plantago lanceolata | reverse complement strand
TAAAACACGATGCTCTGGCCAGAACTTTACTATGAAATTATTCATATGAACTATTTAAATTGCACAATAAATATCTATGGTTCATCCAACCCTCCAGATTTGAATGGTGTATATATGCAAAAAATAAGACCCCAGGAGCAGTAAGCTCAAAATGAATAGTCGCACTACAAATGATAGAAATGATACAAATGATACAAATGTTAAATACGACCACATGATGCATGCCTGTGAATCAATCTTTGCTTTGCAAGATTACAACTCTTATCTGCAAAAGTGTTTAGCCTTTTTTTTAAATAACAAGGGCAAAAACCGGAGTAGGTAGCTCAAACTGAATAGTAACCTACAAATGATAGAAATGATACAAATGATACAAATGTTAAATAAGACCATATGATACATGCCTGTGAATCAATCTTTGCTTTGCAAGATTACAACTCTTATCTACAAAAGTGTCTAGCCTTTTTTTTCAATAACAAGGGTAAAAAACATGCTGGTCAAAGCAATGTGATATTGCAAGTCGTGGTGTTGTATAGTTTTAATAAAACCCCATGGTAAAAACTGGCAATTGCACTAAAGTAGTATGGCTATATTACCACATGTTTAAACTGTGTGTGCTGCTTTTCTTTTCAAGTGTTCTGTCAGTTTACTGGAACTCTGTCGAAATTGAAAACTGGGATACCTTACCCACCTATGTTTACTCACCAGGCCTGTTCCCGGTTGCCATTGCAATTGTTGATTCGGAGAATGCGGATAACTGGACTTGATTCATTCAGAAGATACTGGCACATGTTCAGCACGCAGATGAGATCATATTTGTATCTGATCGTGCAGGCGGCTTGTTAAATGCATTTGGTTCGATCCCTAGAAAATCCCGACATTTCTATTGTCTGTACCACTTAATGAAAAACCTGAGGGCCATGTACACGGGGAAAAGATACTCAGAAACATATAAGAATCTCATGTGCAAGTTACTTAAAGACGCTGCCTATGCCCCAAACAAGTATTTTTACGACAAAGCGATCGATATTTTCCTGAGGAAAGAAGGGGATAAGGCTGCTCATTTTCTGGAAGATCTGCCTCCTGAAAAGTGGGCCGTGTCATTCGCCCCGGACGTGCACAGGTATGGAGAACTAACCATCAATGCTGCAGAGTCTTTCAACCACTGGATATTAGATGCCAGATCTTTGCCAGTTACCTTCATGCTGGACTGCATAAGGATGCAGCTGATGCGCTGGTTCAATGAAAGGAGGGCTGAAATTGGAAAGGCAACTGGCGCCTTAACCCCCAACATGGAAGAGAAGTGGAATTCCCTTGCAGCACTCGGAACAAACTGGGTCCTGGCACCAAGTAATGCGCATGGTATTGTAGAGGTCATCAATTCAACAACGACTGTGGTATGCTTACTATCCTTGTTTAATGCCTCGTGAACTATTTGATCTTACTTACCACTTAAATAAACTGAAATTGGTGCCTACACATCCAGGTTGATTTGCATGCTAGGAAATGTGGCTGCTATCAATGGCAGATCACAGGGTTCCCCTGTGCACATGCTGTCAAGGCTATTAATCGCTCACTCTGGGACTTGGCGTCAGTTGTCAAGCCTGCCTTCCTAGTTAGGGCTTACAAAGCTGTCTACCAAGCCATCATCAACCTCATCCCTAAGACGGAGAAGTATGAATTCATCGACCTGAATCAACACTCTAAAATACTCCCTCCAGTCCACAGGGTTGTCCCAGGAAGGCCACGTAAACTGCGATTCTAGTCTAAGGGTGAGCCAAAACAGAAGCGCTTCCTCTGCGGGCCTGTGGGAAATACGGCACACATTACTGGACGACCTGTGCAGCAGCCCTTGCCGACTAGTTCATGCGAATCCACCGTTAACTATTTTCGGTTATTAATAGTATGGTTTTCACCCCCAGGGCTACTGCCTCATTAGCCCTATATCAACTTAGAACTGCTAACTGTCTGGCCGGCCAAATTTGGTGGTATTTTTGGACCAATCTAGCTAATTTTGTTCATGTGAATCTTTGCAACTAAGGAATGGGTGTCTAACTTGTAGTATGTACATTTCACTGGTGGTTTGTTCTTTTACTGAGAACCGTTTTTACATAACAAGTTTATGCTTCGACATCAATTGCCTGCTTGTTTATAATGAACCAATCTATATATTTTTGTTCATGTGTATCTCTGCAACTAAGACATGGGTGCCTAACTGGTGGTTTGTTCTTTTCACTGGTAGTTTGTTCTTTCCCTGAGAACCGTTTTTTCATAACAAGCTTATGCTTCAACATCAATTGCCAGCTTAGTATACACTGGTTGTCTGTAGATCAACTATCATACACTGGCTTGTCAAATAACCATGTTTATCTGTGGATCAACTATCGCACTGGATCGATTCACGGAACATATATTACCAATTAAATAACCACCTGATAAGTTACCGTGCCTACTAGTCATGCAATAATTCATCCACGATCCACTACACGCCGAAACATATTGCACACCGAACACTTCAATTTCAACTAAAACAAGCTCAGTCCACATTGCGTTACGAAAACTAGTTTAAACACAAAGATAGTATGAACAACACAAGTCAAATGTCAGGGGTGGCATCTGCCAATCTCCCTTCTGATATTATTACATTACGCAAGTGAAAACACTCAATCTCACACAATGGAACCCACAGATTTCAATGTCAAACTTCCAGTTTCGAGATAACAACATTCCATGTTTCTTCATCCCTCGCGCTCCTCTTGATCATTACAGTGTAACCCACTTCCAACCCATTCGCGGATACAAATTTAGACCATCCATGAGAAAGGTTGACACGCCCATCCGTCACGGTGCAAAGGACTGGCCATGTGTTGACCAGGCGGATTCGCAGGAATCTAATACACAAACTTGTTAACCCAACGGTTCTCGCAAAGTCAGCTTCAATTTCCTACAGTATAGTTTATTTATGTAGTTAGTACCACATAAAAATAAGTCTGTCTCACTCAGAAAAACAAAGTCTAGCCATAGCAGCTGCCACTTTTCCTGCATATCTTGCTAACACGCTAAATGAATCTAGAATTCATCTATTTCTGTAAGCACAGCTACAAACACGATCACATATTCTTTCATAATATTTATCCTCTCACTTTTATTAAACCTCGTTGCGACTTCAACAAATACGATACTATCTCACTCAGAAAAACAAAGTATACAACTAGCAGCTGCCACTTTTCCTGCATATCTTTGCTAACCCGCTAAATGAATCTAGACTTCATCTATTTCTGTAAGCACAACTACAAACACCATCACAAACTCCTTCGTAATATTTATCCTCTCCCTTTTACAAAACCTCCATTGGACTTTCCATGCATCAGAAAAAGAGACACTCCAGTTTTTCAACCACATGTGGATACTACACTCATGTTATGTATACAAAGTCTACACCTGGCAGCTGCCATTTTTCCTGCACAACTTGCTAACATGCTAAATGAAATCTATAATTCATCTATTTCTGTAAGCACAGCTACAAACACGATCACAACCCCCTTCATAATATTTATCCTCTCAATTTTATAAATTCTACATATGACTTCCCATTATTCAGAAATATACACATTCCAGATTTCAACAACATGTCCATAATAAACTCGTTTTATATATACAAAATTATTATATACTTACAAATTTGAATGGTTCGGTTACAGCCGGCTCATCAAGGACCGTGAAGAAATGCGGCAGATATGAACCATTAACGGCAAATGAATGATCAAGAGCTGGGAGACACCGTCTCCGCTTGCCTGAATCACACGTTCCACACGTAAAAGTGGCAGGCTCTGTTAATATTCAAATATAAATGAGATCAGGTTTTACTCCCACAATACATCAATATATTGGGACGGGTGACATACCAGATATTAGACGTGCACAACGCCCACATATCTTACGAGGATTCATCCCAACAAACATAATCTTATCGTCGTAACTGAGAGGTGAAGAATCACTTGTCTCACATCCAGAACTATCTGGCTGGCTACCGACCACTTGCCTCTTGATCGCTACACACTCATTGTTGATGATTGTCACGTAGAAGTGTGAGTCCTTATAATCGCACTGGAACATTAGGATGTACACGGGAACGATTGCATATGCATTCCAGAATTCAGACCACCCAGGGCCAAAGTGCACGCCACTACCACTATCCTCAAGCACTACATGCCAAATCTTCTTATCAAATCCCAGAAATCGTTACATGTCTGGGGATTGGGACCAAATTTTCCTTGGCAAATTCCCTGGGCAACACCTACTGCTTATTGAGACACATAAATATATCCCAACATATACCATATTGAGACACTTTTCATTTTTGAGACACACATTATTGTGTGTCTCATAAAATGCCCTCTCAATAAGTTTGAGACACTTTTTTTTCGGAGACACTTTTCTCCGTCTCTATATCTTAGATTATGGGACACCATTTAGTATCCCTTTAGCTTGATATTGAGACACAAAGTATTGTATCGTGAAAAAACAATATAAATTTTTACAATGTTTCTTGAGACACTTGTCCATGTCCCTTTACATATTTAAGTGTCTCCATATTACATTGATCGCATAATTGTATTACAATGATTTAGCTAAATGAGTTACCATTCAAGGGGTGTTGCGAGATTCGAACTCGCAATCTCTCGCATAAAGTGAGAATCATACCATTAGACCAAACACCCAAACACATAAAAAGAAGCCAACATTATTCAATTATTCGATTATAAATTTTATTGACTTTTGAATCTGGATGCATTTAAAAACAACAAATCTTTTTACTGCATACCTTCTCTGCTAGATTTCAAGTTGATGCCAATAATTCGAGAAACACAACCAATCTCTGCTTACCAATTGCTGCCACAATTCAAGAAATGGTCTAAACTCTCATAGTGATTGACAACACTTAGAAAAGTTGCCAAAGAAGAAAAGTAAATTTAATTTGGTTACAATTAAGAAATTGGCTACTCTATGAAACAATGCAATAGGATCTAGAGTCACAACTTACTTCTTCTAGAGAATTGTCAACCTTCTTGGATGAGGAGTGCTTCTCAGAGTACACTGCAGTGTGCCCCAACGCTACCAGTAGGGTTTGTTTTTCCAGACCAATACGCAGGTTGGAGTGCAGATATTGCACAAACCAATTGTTTACAAGACAGTCATTGACAAATACTATATAATAGAACAACCAATAGTAAGATGCAATTAACTGACCTGGAGCAAACGAATCAAATATTGAGGTTCACAATCTCTTGCCGCAACTAACAGACCCTTAATGTGATTCTTTTTCTTTTCTTGACTATCCTGCCCAGATTCCTGTGAAAAAGACACACATAATATCATTGAACTGCAGAATCTCAGCAGTGCAACATGACAAGAGAATTTTGAAATGAAATGTAGCCCTTTACAGATTACAGAAAAAATATCAATAAATACTAAATAGTTCCATGCCCCTGTAGTAGAACATATGAGAGCCTATTAATCGATTCAGATATTTGTTTAACTTCTTATGGGGCTATATAAATAACAAATAAATCCAAGAACTACCTCCACTGGCATATAAACAAAAAAAGAATCTATATTGCATTCAGAAGTCGAATACGGAAAGATCTTCTCGAAACTATAATGCAAGAATGCAACACTTGACGAAACAGCAAATGAGTACCTTAACAATAAAATGGCTCTGTGAAAAGCAAACAATCGGTGTTGCAATAGAATATTTGGACCATGGCCCTTATCAACCTTGATACCAGGAAAGACCACCCTCCTTCAAAACATAATCGGAGAGTTGTCCTGCCAATTACAGAACATAATGGATTAGAGCTTATCAATTTATCATCGCAATGGTACTATTACTGTTCTTGCTAAATGACTAAGAAAACCATACACATGCAACTGTCTTTTGCTAAAGAGTTTCTACACCACGGATAACTCAAATCGAATACTTAAGGCATTTGGCGTGGTGAAAAGAAGCTCATGTAGAGCCCCCTCTAGTTGGTTTCAAAATTCTCAACAATAATTTTAGATGAACACTTTTATGATTGTGCTAGTAGATTCATCAGCAGCAAGTATACTCTTCCCAGGGGAACCAATCAAAGTTGACTTATCAATCAACTTGTCTGCAACAAGAAACAAGACTTAGTTGAATTTGTAAGAGGAACACCAAATTTAATTAACATATTAAAAGGAAAATTATCAATAAAACTAACACTAAGTAGCCATTAGTCTAGTGGATAGAAACATACATGAACAGATTTATCAACTAACCAAGAACAGAAACGTAGTATCTAATATATTCACTTCAATATTCTTATATTTAGCACCACAATGGAGTGAACTGATAACATACTTCTAATTCCACCTGATTTCTATGTGTATTAAGAAAATTATTTAAACTTCAAGTTTCACATCACTGGATCTTTAAAAAAAATGTAATAAACCTTATACCATTCGCAAATTAGCATGATTAATCACATATCCATTTTGCTGACTATCGTAAGAAATTTACATTTCCCTTCTCATACGACATCACTGCTTTAATCTACAAGCGAATGTAAAAATGTAAAAAACAAAAACATGATCAATACCTATAATTTTTTTTAAAGTTTAGTATGTAACAAAAAACATTAAGCATAAATTATCATATTTTAAGAACAGTTCCATAATTAACTTAGACTGAAATCAGATGTGACCTATAGTGTAGAACCAATAACATTGAACTAGAAAATTTCAAAAGAAAAGAATCCCCTAAACTGAAAGCTAATTATATGCTTAATAGAAGTAGATCCGATAAGATTGTTTTTTGCATAGTAGGTCTTGTAGTCATCCCTAATAACCCTTTAATTTACGAATTGATGGAAAAGGTACTTAAGAGCGAGCAACACACCTACTCCAATGAATAAAAATCACTTTGTGGCTACGGTTTTTTTTTTAATCTAATTAATAACTCCTTCAGATATTACTATAAGTAGAATGTAGAAGTTTATCCTCCACACAACTAACATCATATTGCCCTAGAAATTATTAAAAAAGATTGTTGCACAACATGCCAAAAATGGTAAAACGCTAAAAGATCATTGTTCCATTAGAAGATTCCAATAACCAAGTCAAGATTTAAAAGAACATAAACAACCGAATTACCTTTAGATGGACATCGCCTTTTCATCTTTGTTGACAACAAGCTCCCTAAATGAACTCACATGACTGGATAACTACAGCAAATTGCTTCTGAATCTTTTTCACAACAAAGACTTGGACTCTTTAGGTCAACAACACCCTTACTTCACATTCATAACTCTTTCAGAATTATTAACCTTGAAAGCTTGTTAAGATCTCCATGTAGACCTGAAACATTCATTTCAAAAGCCTTTTAACTTTTAAACATCATCTTGCAAATGTTTGGTGTGGTTCATGAAAACTATCACTGGTTTGGCCTGGAGTGCATGTACACCTTCTTAAGGCATCGGCCATGTGACATATCCAGGTAACAGAGCAATAGAGTTCCAGAGAAGGTGTAACTCTGAACTGATTATTTGCATCTCATAAGTACGTTATTTTGTAAAATTTCTATGGGTCTGACATGACAGCTACAAGCTCCACTAAGTAATCTATTGGGGTTCTAGAGTTTTTTCCTTGAGAACTTGGAGGAGTTGAAATTATTAGAACTGGAGATATTGTCAGAATGGGCTCAAGTGACATATTGCCGCATCAACTAGTTCCGAAAGACATTGTTTCTGTCCTCTCATTCTCACATTTCAGCAAAGAGGCTGATTCTACGAAGTCAGCCAAGACTCAGTTTCACACAAGCCAATCACAACTCACAAATCAACTAAACAGAAACTATAGAAACATCAAATACAGTATCATCATAATTAAAGGCGGAGTCATAAATAAAATTTACAAAGATGTGCAAAGGTGTAAGATGAAACAGAACTATATACCTTAAGGCTAATAAAACCGCACACGGCCTCGAAATCTGAGAGGGCGAGAGCCATAACCGGCTTCTGATTTCCGACCTTGTGAGCTTCAGTCCTATGGTTGTGAAGCTCCTTAGCCAATTCCTTATATGGATGCGCTTGAATCGACGACAATGCTTTCTCCACCAAAAACATGCACATAAACATGAACGATTATACATTTCTTTGAACAACAATAGCTGATTAACCTCCTTAAAAGAAAATGTATACTGAAAATAAAAAACAGAACAAGAATCAAATCACCTTGAACAAGGGCAAATTGGCACCCAAAATCTTAACTCCGAGCGAGTTCGAGCTTGTAATTTTACTCGTTTTCAAATAAACCGATGACATGCTCGAGTTAAGGCTCTGCAAAGGAATCAATCTGTTCAATGGTGAAGCTAATAACTCAAATCTTACATTGATAAAACCCCACTAACCAGTCGAAATTCCTCCCTTGACAAGAACCCGAACATCCAGTGTACCAACATATAACAAAATCGAACCAGGCTTGCCCAGCCAGTAGCCATCTAACATAACAAAGACGAAAAATAGTACACATAACATCAATTTTGAGTCGCCTGAAAATGGGAGTGCCTGAAGCTAATCGAGATTTTAAAGAGAGGGCTTTAGGGAGAGAGGCCTAGGGAAAGATACGGGAGGCGGTGGTGAGCAAACCGGCCATGAGTGGTGGCCGGATAAGTGTGGAAAAAATGGAGATATTGTAACCAACGGGAAACAAATTCCCGTGTGGGGTTGAATGGGTAAGAGTAAACGACTCCCCTTGACAGCTTCAATGAAGTGGGTACCGAGATCAGCAAATCAGCAAGCTGATGGAGTGGCAAAATTGGCGGTTGAAATGGATGAAGAAGGACTTGGTGCAGTCGCTGATTTGGGGACAATTCCACCATGTTTTGGTTGTTTTGAGTTAGATAAAGAAGCTTAACGCTTTTTGTGTCTTTTAATTTTCCAAAAAAATAAAGAATAATAATTGATGTGAAAATAAATGTCCCAATATGCATAACTATCTGGGACACAAATGCAATAGTGTCTTCATAAAAGGGTTTAGGGATACTTTTGCAAAAGCATCGCTGTATATAAAATCCTTAAATAATTTACTCAATATAAAAGTGTCTCTTTATGTATAAACTTAATGAGACACAATTAAATAAGTGACTTGTAAATTATATGTTGGGAAACACATGAAAAAGTATCCCTGAAAGAAGTGTCTCTATAAGCATATTTTGTTGTAGTGCCTATATGAAGACATACCAACAAATTAATTATATTTGCTTCATGAGAATTATACATTATAACATCTTTGAACACTGAATTTTACAAAATGCCAGGTATGTTGTTACACAAACTGCCATAGTCTCGCACTCACCCGTATAATACAAATCAAAGCATCAGTTTCGACGATTAGAACATCACGTGTCATATAACGTATCGTTTTTTTCATGTAACATATCTTACCCACATCTAACACTTCAGTTATTGTATAAAATTGAATATGCTTGTAGATAACCAGCATATTTTGTAACAGCATACAAAATGTAACCATGCAAAATGTCAATACACAGAAACATACCAAAAACCCAGAAACACTACTCCTTCATATCATAGATCATCTCAAGACTGTGTAAAATGTAAATGGAACTTCCCACTAATAGAAAGTAGACAATCTCCACCTTTATATAACATCTAAATACTATCATCAATTCATACACAGACAAACATTTTCATTAAGGATATATGATTATCTGGCAGACAAATACCGAAAAAATAAAAAAGTAATCCTTAAGGTCTTACAATTCCGGCAGGCTGATTAGCATCGATTTTCACCCCAAAAATTGCAATGTCATCACCCTGTAGGTAAGTTGCCCGGTCGAATTTCATTATGTGACACAACAGTGGAGGTTTCCCCAAATCAAACCTAGGGTTCTGCCGATCAGTCTCCCGCCTGCGATACAGTTCACAACATTTTAAGTACCACAATAAGCAAGCTGGAAATAGAGACGGACGGGGCTAATAAACTAACCTCTGTAGCTTCATTCAGCTCGAAGATTCCGCCGATCGATTTTGTAGTCCTCTGTGTCTGTGACCGAAAGATCTTGTAATTGCAATAGCTTAAAGTGGTTGACACTAACCGTTGGGGGTAAATATTGGCTGGAGAGATAACGGGCCTGATAAGCTCAGTCCCAAGCCCATCAAGCTTGTTAAATCCCAACTACTTTGGCCTAGCCCACTATGCACCAATTTAACCCCAAACTCACCAAGTCACCATAGATGACCTGCATTTCAAACTTCCCCATGCTTGTCTATCATGCATGATGACCTGCAGATGGTATTTTCCCGCCCTTTTGCCCAACAAGACAACCCCTATAAGATACATTAGCTCAAGAAACTAACATCATCACCAGAACCCTCACAAAACACCCATATCCACCCCCACTGAAATGCAGACACTGGTCGATTGCGTAGTTGCTCGGGAGGTTCCAATCTGTCAATGCCACAACCGCCCAACTGAAAGATTCTTCGCTACGGTCAAGAATGACTATGATGAGTACCTGGTAAGAATCAATATTCCAAATAACATACACTGATAAGCCGGTTTTGATATGTTCCTAATACCCCCTTGTTTCATCTCAGATCATCCCGACCGGGTGGCGCATGCTGTACTGGCGTCCTATGCCTCGTCATCTCACCATAAGTCCGTCAGACGGGAGTATGTGGGTGGTCACAACGCATTTTTTCAGGGACAGGCACTACTGGCTGAAGGGTGGGGGGCACTTGCTAAGCATTACCAGTTGAAAGCCGGTAACACCCTCTGGTTTGAGTACGACATGGAGGCCCACTTCAAACTGAACGTCTTCAAAGTCGATGGGATGGAGAGAAAGTTCATAAACAGCCGATTCTCCCCGGAATACCAGTGCTACTTCCATGGTAGTAGATCATTTAAAGTAACCGTAGAAGACTTAACGGGCACCTCTGGAAACCCTGCTCGAGGTCTCCCTTGACTAATACTCTATATATTTCTAACCCTGCCAATTACAACATCAATTCATAAAACTGAATTAATTGTATCTCGTGCAGAGTTGAGTGAGAGGAGACGCAGCCTAATCGGGGATATCTTCACGCCACACTACCATTTCATCATCTGGCCAGCTGTGTTTGCACCAGAAATCTACATGGTTGATCTTGCATTTTTCCTTTTTTTATTCCTTTTTTTTTAATAAATTTCTTTTAATAACCGTTACCTATTGATACCGATCTAATTATAATAATTAAATGTTGCAGCCATTGCCTGATGACTTTGCCAAGCTGGTTTTGACACGTGGCTTAACCACTGTCACTCTTCATCGTAAGGGGACATGCGAATGGCCGCTGGAATGCTACTACAATGGTTTATCAACTACCGTGATCTCGGGCTGGCAGGCTTTTGTGGAGGAAAACATTTTATCCCTCTACGATGCATGTGCTGTTGAGAGGAACATACTAGATCACACTGTTTGGAATATAGTGATCCTAAAAAAAACCTGGTAGCTTAGATTGGCGTTTTGGGACCAACTACTTGTTTTCCACGGATACTTTTATGTAAGTCAAGCTAGTATATAATAGAACCACGCTATATCGGTATCTTCATAACCTAACAACAGTGTAATCTTTCCTATTATTAAGTTGTTACTATATTGAATTGCAAATTTATGATTAGCATTACTAAACACTTTACTCTAAATCAACTCTATTCCAATTATATGAACGATCCAGGCATCGCAATGAACTCCTCATCGCAATGCCCTACAGTCCAAAAAAAAAAAAACAACGTCAGTATCTGCTACAACTCAGTTTGCCATACAAGCTAGCTAAAACATAGAGTTCATATCATAGAAACAGGTCTGCTTGCCATGGTTTGTATCCCTCACACCCACATATTTCAGCTACGAATGGAAAAAACAGGTCACTAAAAATCTGTTGCACATAAGTACATCCACTTTAGACGAGCAAGTCATGTAGCCAACACTTATAGCCAACCCCTAAAAGTTAACATATTATACATATATAATATCCTCCCAGAAATCATCAGCAGAAGTTCAGGTTAACATAGTTTTAATACCAACTACTTCTTGACAAAACAAGGAACTAAACCGACATGGCATGCTAATGCTAGAACTAGTCACGGCGATAACTACGAATGTACCAGATTCTGTTGTCAGCCGGGTCCACATGTATATCAAACCGATCCTTGTATTTTAGCTTGTTGAACAATGCAAAGTCATACCAGCCAACTATGGCAAAAGCAGCATTTTCTGTTTGGATGCAAGTCACGTTCCAGTATGCGCCGAGCGAGTTCAATCTAAACATTCGGTTGTTATCACCAAACTACAGGTTCTTCCTGGCCCAAGCCAATGGGAGGGGCTACATTAAGATTAAATTAAATACCATTAAACCCCATTAAACAAGAGCCAATTTTTACATACCAACTAGTAAATACCTACCAGCATTGAAGTTTTGCCAATATAAGGTTCTCGTATGACAATGTGAGGCTCCTCTCCGCCATCACCAACGTCAATTTCCATGTTTATCAAACACCGATGAGTCCCCATTCATGGCATATACCTCCCCCTTTCTGTCCGATCATCTCCAAACTCATTCCGATAATACCCTGACAAGAAAAATCAAATCAGCTTTCCTCTAATTTATGTGTGGGAGTATCCACTTATTAAATAGGATTTGTTGTATAACTTACTAGAACCCCACTCCGCCTCCATGCGCCCCTGTTGGCCGTGTTGTTGACATCCTGCATTAGCCCCAAACTCTCTATCACATGAAAAAATGAATAATTCCAGGAAAATTATAAGGGACATGTGCACGTCCATACCTGATAGTCCTCCCCGGGGGCTTGACATTGCTCCCAGGTGCAAGTTTTGCAGCCCCGGCCGACGAACTTTCTCTTTTCCCTTCAAACTGAAACAGATGGGCCCAAACGGGGTGCCACCATCCAACCTCTGACTCTCAGGGTGCCGACCCCCAGAACGCTGGCTCCCAGACACGCTTGTTTTCTGTATTTAAAAAATGAACCAGTCAATCCGTATGGCCGATATACACTTTTAATATTTTGCTTTTGGCAGGACGAGATGTATTAGCCGGTGGCAGGTTCCAATCAATGTTTATTTTGTTACCGTGAGGTGTTTTACTTCGACTCTGACGGCCCCTCATCTCAGCACGTCTAGATGATTCTCCCACGTATCTACCCCTCGATCCCTGCAGGCCTACATTTTGGTTGTGCCAGATTGAAATAAGTAACCTGTTTATACGTGGGATAATGATAACTTCTGATATAGATAGGATAATGAGCTC
>JAQRGC011546222.1:0-12930 GCA_028659135.1 Plantago lanceolata | reverse complement strand
ATCCCAACCCCCATGCAGATTAGAGTAGGCACATTCTACATATGAACCCCTACCCTCAATCAATTACTCAAACTTTCACTTGCACCCTTCAAGGTTTAGAAATTGTTTTCTTTGTATTTTTTGTCTTACATTTTTTTTGTTTTCATTGGCGTAAATGATTTGCTTGTTTTTTCGAAGGCAATTTCCAATACTGATGGTACGAAACTTTCTTCTTATCTGCAGCTAATCCCGTGGAGGATCGAAATGGCTGGCAAAGGAAAAAACCTAACTTTACCTCAACAAGTATACTTTTTCCCCCGCCACGGAATTTGGACATGGAAGTCCGAAAAAATGTTCGTAGACAAGCTCTACAGTCACTGCAACGACTACGGTGTCACGGTTCACCAGGACGAGTTTGCCTTGCACAGTGCTCTGTCTGAACTGAATGAATGGGTCAACAGCTTCGACTTCGAATCTGTACAAGAGAGGCTCAATGTTCTCCATAGCCGATATATCCAGTTTGAGGGGATTATCAACACCCCTGGCGTGACATACACTGCCTCAACCAAGAAGGTTCATGCTTCAACCGATTTATGGCTTCGTCTTTACACGGTGCGCATCCTAAATCTAGGAATTTACCCGCTTTACATTTGCATTTATATTCTTCTTCCCAATTTGCTTCGCTGTGATGTGCCTCTACGGCATTCTTATGTGTTATTACTGAACAGTACTTCAGCTATACCATAGCACGTTAGTATAACAAATTGAGTATTAGTGGAGTCATGCGAAGTGTTAGAGTCCGTAAATGTGCAGTGAAAGTTTACTTAACTTCGTCTTGTCGGTTTTTTACCTAATTAAAATCACTTAATTTGGTATGTTTTCTAATTGGAGGGTAACTTTGAGTTGAGTCTTTGTATAGCGCATATAAGCTAACACGATGACACGTTTACACTTAAAGGTTAACCATAGTGTCCAAATAAATAAATAAAAATTGGGTCAGTCACCCTTTTTTATGTAACTCCCCAGTGACAAGGTAAATGTATGAAACAATGCAAATTACTTACATTAATCTATTTAAGGATGCCAAATTTTGCGTAGGAAAATAAGGTGCAATTTTGTCGACTTTCAATTATACCACGTAGAAGCATGTAACAGTGTTTGAGGGCACTGTCATTATTTAGTAGTACATGTAATAAAGTATGGAATATGTAGACCCCCCCCCTTAGCATAGCTTTTATGTAAATTACATTAATTTCATTATGTGGAATGAATGGCAGTGTTACACTAATGTAATAACACTTTGCAGACATACACTTGGGCTAAGGCTTATAGGTATGAGGGTGAGCCACACTTGATTGAGATGAGAACAATTTTTGGGCCTGTTGTTGCCCCACCTCCAGCCCAGAATGCGGAGGCGAATTACATAACAATCAGTTCGGACACGGAGTATGGTTCTCCGCCTTCTCTGCCACCGGTGCCTCGTCCCGAACGGGGTAGCAGTTCCCATCGTTCCGATGGTAACCAGGTCGGTCCAAGTAGAGCTACTGGCCGGGGTCGTAATGTTAGGCGGGTTTTAATCCCAGTGAATGATGAAGCTGGCAGCGAATAGGAGTCCCAAAACAGCTCTCAGACTGTGAGCGACGCGTATAGTACGACTGCATTTTTCCCCATGCACATGGCAGATTCACAGGCAGCTCTGCCTTACTTGCAGCTGTCACGCTCAGCAGGTTATGGACGCTGGGAAGACCTCCCACAAGAGACTGTTCACGTTAATGATGATGAAGTCCAAACTGAGTTTCAGCCGCACTTTCTCCCACATGCTTCAAACCAGTCATTCCATTCAAGATTTCTACCGTAGGGACCACTCCTTCCCCATTTCCAGCTGCCGCCTTCGACCTTTCGATAAGTACTTGTTGAAAAGGGGCAAATTTTCAACTGCTACGTGTGCCTCATCTATATGTGTGTCTAGGTCACTTACAAGTGGACCCCATCGCTTTTTGCAGATTTTCTGCGGAAAACCGAGAACCAATTTGTGTTTTATGTATTTTGTGTACTACTATTGTGTTGTTATTTGTTGTTGAACTACTTTGTTGTGTAATATATTATGGTGTATTCAGTTTGTATTTGGTTTAATGCTTTTCGTGTAGGTGGGTAAGGGCCCTTTAGACACGAGTTTTTGGATTGCTTTACGTTCGTCTACTAGACTTCTCATTAAATTACTCTAATTTGTACGCCCGAACGCGCTACACGAGCTTTGTATGAGAATGTCAGAAAGTTATCTCAAAATATGAATGGAAAGGAGTATAGTAATAGTGAAGAGCTACTATTTTTCTGAATTTTTAATAATGCATCACAACAACATATGGAGGCCCGAATGGCGAATGCAAGGAGCGTAGTAACCCGTGTGCGATGGAACATCAACACCAACGAGCCGCAGGACTTACAGGCCCGATAGGCAAATCCATAATATATTACACAACAAAGTAATTCAACCACAAATAATTATCAACTAGTCTTATCCATCTACCAGGTTGTACCGTTACATTTTATTTGTAGTATGCTTCTCCACAAATAGCATACGTGATTTTGCACACCAGATTGTGACAAACCAAAATCATCCCAACATTGGCACCAGGGGAATGAATTATTGTTGGCATGTTGTTACTCATTAAAACGTCCGTGGAACATGTGATTTCGCGGCGGTACGAGTTCAGTAGTCGCATGGCTTCTTTGAACTCCGTAATTTCACCAACTGGTTGTCCTTCAGGGTAGTTGATCTCGTCAAAATCTGTCATCCTAAAAACTTCTTTAAGGACCTTCTCGTTTGGTTCGATTTTTTCGATATACCCGGCTGCTGAAGGGAACATCTACAATTTGGGGTAAAAACGGCACATCACAAATAATACCGATTAACTGTTTATGAACAGGTTAGTTACAGTTGACTTCAATAAATAACGGAAACATTTCAGTGTAATTTATTTTACCGATGTGGACGTATGAAACCTACAACCGTGGATGCCTTTTTTCTTATCAAGCACTACGTACCTGCATAATTCCGTGTTGGAGGATGGGTGGTACGTACAGGTAATGTGTGTCCCTAACGTATACTACACCCAGTTGACGGATGATGTACTCCCACTTGTTGAACTTGAGGGCCCACTTACTCAACGAATCTGCTATCATTTCTTTCGTAAAGCAAGTGCCCGCGAAGGACGTATGCATCTCCAACGTAAAATGACGCAGCCCTCGAAATTGAATGTACGGTCTGTTGAATTGGTCGGGAAAATATGACTTATAGTTCGCCATAATTCTTAGTAGTTCGGTGTCGTGTTGCGTCGTCCACCGACGGCACAACAAATTTGTGGTGCGGCAGATTGGTTCACAGCTAAATGTTGCCATGCCAGTACCTATCATTGAAGGGAAAAAATTAAATAAACGAGATTAATCGGCATAAACATTTCACTTTACTAGCACTACACGTTAATGAATATTGGCAGCATACTTTGTAAACATAAATAGACAAAGTCACCCGAACATGAATACAATAATTTCCCTTACAATTACCAATTCTTATATGGTGTGACCAAGTGGAAGAAGTTTATGGAGGTATAAATGTTTAGAGAAATGCAACTGAAAGTTCATTTGTTGCGTCCAATTTATAGGGGAGGGCTTCACGTTCCAGTGGGTGCGACTGTTGGACACAGTGGTTCCAATTTGTAGTGTGGTTGACTTATACAGCTGTTCCGTTGCCATAGAATCAGTACCGTCCTTGTAAATTAACTGTGTTCGACATTAATCATTACACACACTATTCTATTCCAATGTAAAGCATACGAGCAATCCTCAACAAATATGCATGTATAGAAAAATTAGTACTCAACATTGTATGTGTCTCGCGTTCGGTAAACGTGTCATGTATTAAGCAAATACTAGCAAGTACTTCTTCAACATTTTTTTTATTTGTAACTTTAGCAAAGTTCACTCCTTTCACAGTATTTGAGGTGTTACCATAAATTAAATTATAAGTTGGACCCCTCCCACTTTTTATAATTTTTTTTTAGCCATTCATCATCTGGTTTCGTATGTACTTGCAGTGTTTTAAACATGGGACTACTATACATGTTCAATTTATTATTTCATTATCTGTAGTCTAATGATTTATTTTGCTAGTTGCAAATTAATTATTTTAACGAATTTTACGAATGGGTTAAAGTTACATTGCTGGAGTACGCGGTTGATCATCGGTACATTGCGAAAATCATATATTTCATCCGTCCCTATATGACCTTTATATATGAGTTTTAAATTTACTTTTTAGACATGGCATCAACTGGAAAAAATTGTCTTAAATTTACTTTTTAAATTTCCTTAGTATGTTTTTTACATTTTCTTATCATTTCATACATGAACGTCGCTTGCATGCCAGTGGTCCACACCCTTTGTTTCATATGACAATGTACTCGTTCATTAGCATTAAAACTTACTGCTATAGTACGACAAATAGTGCACGAGGAATAAATGTACTTTCAAACAGCGTGTGGTCCCTATGTGTACGCATATCAACGGTACTTTTGTCTGTAATGCTATGTTTTACCCACCTGGAGTGATAGAATTAGTTCTGGAGTGTATGTATTGATCCCATTATAGGTGGTTACTATATATAGTAAGCCGTCAATCTATTAATTTAATCATTGAAGGTATAAGTTGATGGACCTCCATTGACTTTATAGTATTTGAGGGTTACGTACCAAATTCATGAAGTCATGCTCAGCATGCATATATTTTAAGCCTTCCGGTTTCCTGGTTATATCTCGAAGTTTTGTTTTCTCCAATTTTTTTCAAGCCCCAGATTAATGATCAAAGATTTTTAAAATCACGAATTACGTTACATTTTATGACGTCATGACTGAAGTAGTATTTTCATTCGATTAAAATTAAAATAAAGGATTATACAAGACTGTTCAAACAATTATAAAAAAACAATTAGAGAGATCCCAAGTGTAACGTAATCAACTGTAAATGTACAATACAAGTTCCGAAAATGGATGAAGTAGTGCATGGAAAAACTTTTAAACAAAATGACACGATCATGTACGTGTTGTATGCGCATTTTTTCATGTGTGCAAACATGGGCGTACATCTTTTTCCTCCGGAATTCGGCCGAATTGCACAATTAGCAAAACATTGTTAAGTCCCCATTACTTATACTATCGTAACAAGTTCAAGCCTACTATTACTTTCTTATCAATTTATTATCACTCCAGATTGTTATGTAGATAAAGGAAAAATTATTTGGAATTTCAACTCAATCAATTCATTGAATATTGTGAAGGTACAACCTATCAACTCTTCACCATGACCGAATGACATATGCATAAGGTCGGCAAAGTATTACACATCAACTCATTAAACGTGCTTTGGAAGAAAACAAGTTAGTAGTGTACTTGGAAATCTTAAAAAACCTTTTCGTATACCAGACCGGCAACTGTAACCTTCCTCATTCAATCCTTCATTTTTCTCACTCCTTTTTCCTGTCATTTACCACATACTATATGCAAATGGAACTTTTGTAGAAAATGTTTATGGAATTCAAAAAGTCACACCCGGATCTAGAGAAGGACATCAAGGGGTTCGTTGCTAAGGTCACTTCGAGTGGACCTCTCCCTTCAAGCGACGCATCGCCACTAGGCACGTGGAATTCGATGTTAATCAAGTCACTGAAGGGTCATGCACTGGCAGAGTTGGAACCTGGGAAATGCGAGATCAGCACAATGATCACGAGATGGGTAAGTTTTGCGCTCTAATTACTTGTACGACTTTTCAAACGAATAGGGTTGGTATACGGTAATGTTAATTTAATTTAGTTTTCATATTTAACATCTGATTATGTATTTGTAGATTTTCGAAGAATTGGGTAGTTGTGACCACACACAAACGAACACGGTTCGGTTACTAATTCGCACGGGACACTTTCGGTTTCATGAGAATGTCGATTTATTGAAGTCAAGGTTCTGCCCGTACGATGACGACGAAGTACGTGTCCATATCCATGATATAGCTAAAAGGGGTGACATCGATGTGGGCATTAGGCAGGAGTTCACGGGGGGCGTAGGGTACGCTATCGATCCCGAAAATTCATTCGAGCTTGATGATGCAGTTTCCGCAGCGGAACTTCCTGACGGTAGATTGCAGGTATGGATCCACATCGCTGATCCTACAAGTTTTGTTACTTTAAACAGTCCATTAGATATTGAGGCAAGAAGTAGAGGTTAAACGGTTTATTTGCCCGAGTACACCTCGTTTATGTTCCCAAAATTGCTAGCCTTGGATATGATGAGCTTCCGTGGGGGTGAAAGTTGTAGGGCTCTAACGATTTCAGTCACACTTAATAAGGACGGGTCATTTGATAAGGGAGGGTACAATTTAAGTGTCACCACAGTTAAGGTTGAGTCATTAACCTACAGGGAAACAGATGCAATTTTGGTGAATCGGTTTGATGATAAAGTGGGAACGGATCTAAGAATTTTGTTTGCGGCTGCCAAGGCACGTGCTGCGTGGAGAGGGCTGCATATTTGTGAGGCCAATTACGGGGGTGTTTCAGAACCGGGTCGGCGTCCTGGGACAGCTTACAAAAGGATTGAAATGAAGGTCCACAATACTGATGCGGAACCTATTATCGAGGTGAGTCGCAAAGGAGACAGCGTGACCAAATCGCCCTCCCACCTTATAGTTGATGAGCTCATGCTACTTTGTGGACACGTCATGGCCTGTTTGGCCAGGGACAACAAAATCCCGGTGCCCTTCAGGGGTCGAGGGTATTACGACTATGTTCACCGACCTCGTGTTGACCTAGGGTTGGATGACGGTTACGTGCAGTTTACTTTGCCAATTAGACGATACATGGATTGTGTCGCTCATTACCAAATGAAGCGTTACATTTACAAGGCCCCCCCCACTTTCCCGGAAATATATAGAAAAAATTGGACACTCGGTCGATTGCGAAGATGATGCGAACATATTGATAAGCAGGACGAAGAGATATTGGGTGATCGAATTATTTAGGAGAGGCAAGTTGGTTGGCTATACCTTCTCGGCAACGGTTGTGGAATCGGAAAGCTACCGGGCACGCGATGGATTCAAGAAACAATCGGCCAAAGTTAAAGTTAGGTACGATGAGGTCGTCCAATACGACGCAAAGGTTGACGAAATACCGCTAATTGTTGACGTACGTGTAGGAGCGGTCATTAAAGTGGAGGTAGTGGAATCAGATCCTCGTACATTTGGATTGAGCTTCAAATATTACCACTAATGGTCCATGGGTAAGGGTAATTTAGGTGTATGCATGTGTTAATCTAGTATGATGTACTCCTAATAGTCTCATTTTTATTGCACACTTTGGGTAAACTTTGGGTAATTTAGTTCGCTTGTACTTTTTGTTACGACAAATTGAAAAGGTGTTTCGGCAAGTTGCAAATTCCGTAGTTGAATGAGGGCAATTCCTAGGTGGCATTATGATTTCTTACGTGACTATTCAAGGTTGTATTGCTCGAATGTAATTGATTTCGCTAACTTAGTATGTAAATATAAAGTGTCGACTTAATATACAATATACCACACTAAACAATGGCCGAAATGTAATCCACGTTAGTTTTACCTATTCGTAAGCCAACCCCTAAAAACTGATTTCGAAAATATAAACCAAATACCATTGGATAATGCCCGCCTATTTTTTATTATGTCAGGATTTACTTTGAATTACACTTATCAATATAATCCGTAGATACACGTATTAAAAATTTACTGTGTTAATAATGAAATAGCATTAATGGGTCCTACCTTAACAGAACGTGAGAGAGGCATCGCATGTAATCGAATTTCCACCGGATTTAGAATTTTATAAAACAAGTGAAGTGTGCAACGCTTAAACTAATTATCTGTGCAACAATTGGGAAGGATTTTTTGCGAAAAATTAATAAGCCAAATAAACAATAAAAGAAAAAAGCCATAAGGGATGGGATTGGAGGTTGAAAAAACACCGACCAACAGCATCACAACACTCCACTGCCGCTACAAATTTAAATAGGGACGGTACAATTGTCCCCCCGTAATGGTCCTATGGCTTATTACAATATGGAATCACAACACTTTGGCTTTGCAATTTTGTTGAAGGTCCCATTAACCTCAAATTATTTGGAGATTATAACGTAAAAAGTTATAAAAAAAGGTAAATATTAAAAGAGTGTAGATGGTATAGTTTTATAATATAGGTTATTACAATTTTGTCATGTTACGGTTTAGAATTAACGTGAGGTCAAAGGGACGTTGGCATAGTAACATTTTCTTCGGAAAACAAAATATGGTAATGGTATCCGGCCCAAATTTTGAACGAGCGCATCACAGAGTTACATGTACACCGATGCACCGTGGGCTATGATTTGGAAAATAACTTCGTAAAATATAGTCGACATGTATAGGTATGGAAAATAACTCGTCAAATATACTCCACATATATACATAATAAATAGATTGGTCAACCTGTAACAAGTGACCAGGACACGTGACCGTAGCTTCGAATAATGGCGTTCCTAACACTCCAACTTACTTACTTACTTACCTTGACTTTCCATTTACCCCACTACTAGTATTTCCTATTCTCATTCTCCCTACTATTACCTTCCCCAAATTCACTTTTCACCTAATAACCCTACCATTCCGAGAAAGAAAAATACTCCGACGAGATGGAGCAACCGAACCGCTTTATCCGCCCCATCAACGAATCAGAACTTGTCTGCATGGTAGGCCTCACTTTCACTGTGCTGCATCGAACTCTTTAGATTTTAATGGTTTTGTGCGTTATGAATCATATCGGTAATGTTGTGTCCTTGGTTTCATTGTAGGAACTCCCTAGTGCTTTTGCCGCGATCTACAGAGACAAGGCGGTGAAGGAAATCAAACTCCGTTTCGAAGACTGTCAGTGGTCCCGTCATGTGTCCATCGGAAAGCATGATGGGAAGATGTTCATCGAGGGCAGCGGCTGGAAACGTATCTTAGAACTTTATCGGATCACACCTGGATACTCGCTGCAGTTCGAGTTTCTGGAAAATGAGGCAGTGTTCAAGGTTGATGTTTTTAATGCGAATCATATTCGCCTCCAGGAAACTCACACTGAGTTTCTCCTCGGCAATCAGATCAGGCTAGTCATCTGCCGGCGCACTGATTCCGTTGGGTCCATCCCGAGCACGGAAGGGTTGGTCCTCTCCGGTCAACACAACATTCCAGTTGTGAACCTGGTTGATGATACCTCCAGTTCTGAAGGCGGTGGGTTGGCAGTGGAGCCACTCAAAACAAAAAAAAAAAGGCCGGAAAGGGAAAGGTAATGTCACTCAACCGCGGGACCTACGAAATCTATGTTTGACTTATGCTTTGTCATGTTCTAAATAATGCACTATTAGTTTTTAAAAGTACATGGCCGTTTCATTTCTTCATTTGGAAATTTTCTTTATCGCAAAGGAATGTATGTCCTTCTACCATGTTGCACACGGATGAGGAGTATTTTTTACGGGTGTGAATTAAATAATTGTCTTAATGGCAGTGGCGACTACTGAGAACCATTGGAGTAATGGTTTAGTTATGTAGTGGTCTCTAATTTTGAATGGCGTAGTTTCACGCTGGCCCACATTATTTCGTGTATCAGTTGTTTATTTTTTATGTGAATAAAATGACATGTCTATGTGTTAGGCAAAACTGGGTCTTCAACATCTGGTTTTGTGAAGAAGAGGAAAAAGACGACTAACCCTGACCGGCTCCGCCCTGTTCGCGGCCCTCTTGTGAAGCCTCATGAATCAGTTTCCTACCTGCAAGCTGTGGCAGAGAACCCGCCGTCTGACAAATGATGCTCCATCATCATGCAGCACAACTATCTCCGCCGCGGAAAAAATTTGGTAAGCATTATTGTAACAGTCGATTAAGCCCTTAAAACCAGGCTTCAGTGTAATCTAATTACGTTTATACATCATGATCATTTAACACTGTTATCGTAATTATTTGTGTCCAAATAAAAATATTGTTGGCGAGACGTGATTAATTTATGTTTTAATAATGTTTTCGATAAACTAAACATTAAAGCAGAGTAATGATACTTCCCCAGCACCCAGCCCTCAACCACTCATCTGTTGATGAGTTTTTATTGTAGAAAATTAATAGTCATAAAGTTTCTGAATTGTCACTTCAAGTCAGGGTGCAGTCACAGTAGGTCGTCAGAAGCGTGTACACAAGGTTCGATAAAACTTGACACAATTCACATGATCAAACTGTTTGGATGCTAATCGTATAGTAGAATAAATCTGCCTGGATACATGTGAGTTCTGATTGAAGGAATACAAAATATTTAATGTGGTTTTAAAGAAAAAATAAAATTAAATGATAGTACACAAATCCACAATGAAGTGTTGCAAAAAAAAAGTAGGAGTAGGTGTCACACCTATACTTTCATTGATATAGGTAAAACATGGAAAACTGTTAACAAAGTGGAGTTTGTTAGAACTCCGAAAACATTAATCTGGACTAGGTATATATATATACAATTTAGTGGAATCGTGTGTGGTATAATTTTGAACCTCAACATGTATAACTGGGGTAGTTTTTTTATGGAAATTGTCATCTAAATCACTTTATCGTAAAATTGCTAGGTCATTCCGCAAGACTTTTCTGCGGTGAACATTGTCGAGGAATGCACCATGCGGACGTTTAGGTGCCCGCCATCGCCTGACTTGGACGTCGAGTGTGCTTTCTACGGTGACAAGTATGGTCGTGCCAAGGCATCGACATGGAACACCTTTGTAGCGAGGCACTCATTGGCGATTGGGGATGTAATTGTGATTACGATGAACACGCGTAATAAGTCTATTTGGGATGTTGCGATTTACAGGGCCACCTGATTGCTGCGGTACTTTGGGGTAAGTGGGTTTTGTGACACATCGTTTTGGTTGCGGGGTGACTTCATGTTATCAACTTTTCTACGGAACTTTTATTTATCGTATTTGTCGGATCGGAAGTATGTATGTTGGGCTTATTTGCTAAACCTTTTTAATTAAGACTCCAAGTCGTATTTGTGTGTGTATGAGGACGATGAGTGCCTAGTACTGTTAGACTATTTCCATTTTCGGTTTTAATTTTTGTTTTTTTGTGTCGGTAAAATTTTAATGCTGGAGCATGTTTTAAAACTGTCAATTAATGATAGGCGTCGTTGGTTTTATTTAATTTTGGAGTACGGAGTGGTAAGTTGATTAGATTTATTTAAAACTGTCAACTAATGTTTTAAGTTAGGCCACATTAACTGGCAAAAGTAATCGTTACCATATATTTAAGTTAAGTTAAGATGTAAAAATTAAAATTTTCCAATTCCAAAAAAGAGTAAAATGAGGGAGGATACAACCGACTACCATGATTAGAGAATACACAGAAGATGTTGATCACACCTACTTCTAAGAACTTTTTCAGTACAAAAAACTATGCTACAACTTTACCTATCGAAAAAAACGTCTACATTTTGATGTGTAAAGTACGTTTCGCACGGACTTGCCATCTCTATAAATAAAAACCTCACCCACCATACATTGGCTCACAATATCTACTATCTAAAAACTCATTTCTATCCATCTATCTACTATTCATACACCACTTATATCATAGCCAAAATTATGGGGGATTCAAAATCGACAACCACTACTTGGGGGGGTCGTCCTTTATGTTTCCATCCAAATTGCCAAAGGCGAACCGTTCTTGTTGTCGTTTCGACTAACGGAAGATTGTTTTGGAATTGCAAAAAACATGGTTTTTCCCATTGGGATGACGTTGACGATGACGGCTTCCCCAACACCATTCAAATGCCACAACGATCAGGTTTGGGAGAATTTGTTCAAACTGCCAGTATCTCCCTTCGACCACCGAGGGCAGTGAACGAGCAGCCTACGTCAAGACCGGGACCGTCAAGTGCTCCTCCTGCCAAATGATGGAGTGATAAGGCGCTGAATGTGATCGAAATAATACGTTGTGCGTTGTTGTTAATGTGAAGTTGCTTTTCACAATTCTTATAATTTGTATCCGCAAGTGTCATCTAATGTTTCCGTAGTTTTATTATGTTAGATTCATGTTGTATCCTCCTCGACTTTAGCTTTATGCACATTTCAGTATTGCGTTTGAATGATTAACTAGGTGGACATATCATGTTGTTGTGGTAATTTCCCCTAATACGTACAAATATATACGCTTACAAATTTGATGTCCGAAAATTGGTACTACGGATACACCGTAAAGGATTAAACAATGTGTAATGTATTGGGCCAGCTTACCGAAAATTCTGCCCAAATGTACTATTACTTTTACCAACTCGTTCATCAGAAGCCAACCAAAAAAAACTTCATGTGGAAGTTACATGAAGCCCAAAGGAAGGTGCACAAATTGAGTAAAATAATGAACGGTATAAATAATTTCCCGCTTATGGAATAGTACAGTGTCCCTGTTCGTTAACAAGTTAAATAAGTTGTTAGCTTTCGTCAATTTTTGTCAAAGCTTTCACTATTACTTTTTTCGAGATGAGCTGTCGCGTGGTATTGTGTAGAAATCCCACTCAACACCAGCAAGTCAGGTAAATATATACAATTTATTTGGCTGCTACAAACCACTGCGTTCGGTAAAAACACCCAAATTAACAAATTCCGTGAATATTATGTCTGATTCCGGTGATTCCAATCAACCCGCCCAAATCGGTGGAGACGACAGTGCGGTGAACGAAGCCGCCGACACTTCCAGCCTCCACCCTCTACCAAAGCAGCGACCCAAAAATAGAGATTCTTGTTTCTGCGGGGTTCCATACGTGTACCTCAGCAATTGGACAGATCGAGATAACCCGACCCGGAGGTTCATCGCTTGCAGAAGGTACAAGGTATGTAT
>JAQRGC011545937.1:0-13234 GCA_028659135.1 Plantago lanceolata | reverse complement strand
CTTTACCATCTATACCACCTTATGACTCCGCCGGGGTTCGAACCCCTGACCTCTCGTTGCTACTCCAGCACCCTTACCACTCGGCCAACCTTATGACTCCCTGCATATTTGTATTTACTAATAATTTTCAACTCGATCTGTTGTTAAAATTTACTAATTATCCTTTAAAACCTAGTTCACGTCTAAACGTTTACGATGGTCACTTCTTTTCGTTTGAAAATTTATTAATTTAAGCAATTCAGTGTATTTCAGTTATATTCAATTATATATGTTCAAATCATGTGTAATTAGTCTTTGTACAAATAAAACCCCAGCATTATTTGGCCATGTCGATGTCAATAATGGTTAGCAACTTAGCATAACACTTGGCGTTTAGTTACTGCACCAAAAATATTATACAGGGCCTGTGTTCGTCAAGATTCCATGCATAACTCTGTACATATGCATTTTCTATGCTCTGCACATCTATTTTACTCGACAGGACATATTTTAGTACATCAAGGTTGAAAATCTTCTTCTAAAAATTAATACTGGAGAGAAGAAGATAACATACATAATTCAGAGAACGGGTCAACTCTCTGTAGCCTTCTTCACATTACACGCGTACATTTCCCTCTCCTAGCTCTAACAATAATAATAATAACAGTATAGTGTTTGTGAAAAACAAGAATTAATGTGGGATTTGAAAGCAACAACTCACTAAGTCACTTGTAATACCACTGTTAATCAAAATCCGAAGGCAACAATTAATATTTCAATATCAATTATCAAACATAGTTCGATAGCTACAAGGAGTACATGAGAATAGATAAACACTCAAAAGGGTATAGTAAAATGGAGGTATGAAGATAAATTAGACAACGACATTATTGTTACATGAATTTTAATTAGACTCATGTTGCTACCCACTAGGGGCAACTGAATTATTGTTATGAACTTATGATCATTACGAGTTATTACTTGCAAATAACACGTATTTAAAGAGGAATTGATTCAGTATGCATCCGAACGATAGTAGTTAAAGAACGAAAACATAATTAACCGCATTTTCTAATGAGAAGGCGGAATCAAATAAACATCCTTAAAACCAACTAGGCCAAATTGAGCGGTGTTTATATGCTATCCAGTTGGTATTGTTAAATCTACCTTAAATCTAATAAGTCTATCTTAATCTGAAAACTCATTATTTTCAGTTCAGTTCTGTTCAGTTCAGTTCAGTTCTGTTCAGTCTTGCTTAGTTATAATTTGTACTGCATTTCAGTTCTGTTCAGTTCTGTTCAGTTCTGTTCAGACGAAAAGAATAGAGCCTAAATAGGACAACTCTTAGTAAATACGTGGCATGGCCTGATTGGCTGAGCTTGTCTATAAGTAGTTAAGAAACCTTTGTCACCCTTCGCCATATGTTCTTTCTTCCAACAAATCAAAAAGCTCTTATCTTTCTTTCTTTCTTACACCAAAATATTCTATTCTCAGCTGACAGCCCAGATTCTAAGTACTAGAGAAGGAAGAGAAGAAGATTCAAGCCAGTGCCAGGCGCTCAGTTCCAATAGAGGTAAGTTTCCCATTTACTTCCCAGTTTGATATTCATAATGATGATGATGCTATAATCTGTATATATAAGTCTATGAACTACTCGTAAGTCGGAATCGACTAATCGGGCCGGCCATAAACTAAGAATGATTTGAAGAAGAATGCAAAGATTTTGATCCATTCATAATCGGGCCGGCCAATACGTAGGAGCGCCTGTGAGTCTGTGACGGTGAGCTTGTTTTTAGGTTAAGGACACGGTTCAGTTCCCCCCTAGTATGACCATTGTGCCCCCTTTAAGCTATAAGCCTACAAGTTCTAATTCAGGGAAATGTTTCGGTATGTGGTTACATTTCATATTTCAGAGTACAGGTTGGTGGTCACATTTCACATTTGACAAACTTGGATCCAATTTTAATGCAAAATGTGATTCATATTAAAAGAAAATTTATAAGTACACGTGGCATGCTTAGACGTGGATTTTTATGACTTAGACTCTGTTCTTTTCATTAACTCATTATTTTCAGTTCTGTTCTATTCAATCTTGCTTAATTATAATTTGTACTACACTTCAGTTCACTTCAGTTCTCTTCAGTTCTGTTCAGTTCTGTTCAGTTCAGTTCTATTCAGTCCTTTTCAGACGAAAAGAACAGATCCTTACTCGTTTGGGTTTTCTAGTTTAGGGTCTATTAAATTAGACCTTTTGGATTAAGGCTCTGTTCTTTTCGTCTGAACAGAACTGAACTGAACTGAATTGAACAGAACAGAACTGAAGAAAACTGAAGTGCAGTACAAATTATAATTAAGCAAGACTGAACATAACTGAACAGAACTGAACTGAACAAAATTGAACTGAAAATAATGAGTTTTCAAATGAAAATAACATAGCCTAAGACCCAGTAACAATACAATAGTAATAACATTTCTAGCAAACATAATCTAATATTATATTACTGTAGTATACTACGTATTTATAAGTATAAAAAATATTTATTTACGATACCAATCAAAAATAAATAAAGGAAAATAAAGTAAAACGAAGTAACTTTTAACGGTGAAAGTAAAAGGAAGAAAAAGCAAAAGGGTTGTGTAGACAAAAGGGTATACATCGGCAGAGTTAGTGGCACTTTGAAATATTTTTATCAAACTTATGTCTTAATTAAAGTGGATGACCAAGATTTGAAGAATTTCAAAAACATTATCCTTTGAGTCAACTTAAGTCAAAGAGCTGAAAGCAGTTGAAACTTGAAAATGCTTCCATTTCATGCCATCAAATGGCTTTAACGTGGGTTCACTTCATCTCAAAACTTATATTTTTAGTTCAATTATGTTATGTTTAGTTTTACTTAATTATATTTTACAATACACTTTAATTCTATTAAGTTATATTTAGATGTAGAGACTTTGAATCTCATTTATGATTTCTTGATAGCTAAGGATTGGTAGGGATATGTTATGAGTATTTTCCTATCCGGAGAGTGGAGATGAATGCCTTTTTGTTGTATAGTATAATGACATCTAGCGTATCAACTTATCCTCTACTCCACAAGTGGATCCGCTCGGAAATGAAACCAGGAGCATCCCCCTTTAGACCCGGTGAGGTGACTAGCTAGTAGTACTGGGTGATGACCATTTCGATCTTTCACGTCGTTGATATTTACTACAATAACTGTTTTATTTCAGCTAAATAAAATGAAATTGTTTAAGTTGACTGATCAAATTGTGTCAACCACACACTCATCCGTGGAGCGAGTAGGTTGTATGAGATTTGAGTTCCTCAAAATAAATGTTAGCTAGGGTTCAAACAACATAAAACAAAATTACAATATGAACTTGATAATTAAGTGATATTGTGATATATATATGGGTGAAAGTGAAATGCACTGCACATTATTAGGAAAATGGTGGTATGTCATCAATTAAGTTGTGCTACATTTAGGTCCACCACGACACGAAATGCATGAGTTTAT
The DNA here is from genome assembly GCA_028659135.1 of Plantago lanceolata. Lineage (NCBI taxonomy): Eukaryota > Viridiplantae > Streptophyta > Magnoliopsida > Lamiales > Plantaginaceae > Plantago > Plantago lanceolata. Next base: position 9,737 of record JAQRGC011545937.1, on the reverse strand, counting down.
CATCATCCCACCATCATAATATAAAAACTTAACAATAATATTAATTAACCTTATTTAATTAAGTAGTTAAAACTTAAAACAAGAACCACCAATACAACTTAATGATTAACGTGTGACTAAGCAAGTACTAATCATATTTCCACCACAAGAAACAAGAACCACTAGTAGTACTTAAGCAAATCTGATTTGATAAATGGGTTTATGCTTTAATTATTTATTATTTCATTTTCGAAAGAATTGAAAAATTGGTAAATACTTATACCACAAGTAGTTGTATAGTTGTATACTTGAAATTGGACGGCTTGTCCACATGCAGGAGAACAATTATTCTGGCTGGTTTTGGCCTAAAAATGAAAATGGAGATAAATACATTATTGATATCATGAAATGAAACGTCTAAAAAAAAGCCTAATATCACCTTTTCAACAACTATTTTTTAAATTCCCGAATTTATGTCATTTATTTGTCGGCATTTAAATTTAAAAATATCGATGATGGTTGTTTGTTCCCAGCCACATCTCACATGCAATGCTTCACCAAAATGGGTTGTTAATTGTTACCTGTTGAAACTATGTCCCTTATCCGACTAATAGTCTAATACTATATGTTTCCTATTGACCAAGGTTTTCTTTCCCTTCCCTTTTTATCGATAATTTTATAAGTTAGTACTATACGATTGTATAACCACATAATTTTTTATAGACGTATTAAATAATCAGATAGTCCCGAGCTCACTGTAAAAGTTGCAAACCACTACATAAAGCCACAAGTTACCAACCAATCGATTTTCTAGATTTAGGTGAAAAGATGCCAAACTTATGCATCATTCACACTATCTCATAGTTGAAATGCAGTCAATGAAATGAATTACTGTAATTAAAACTACTATACCCACGCCCAAATTATTAGAAAAATGATCTTTGGTGGGTGGTGCTTTTTCTTCCATAAGCAACCTACTTTTACAGCCTAAATTCCTTCCAAATTAGTTGATCAAATCCTAGGTTACGTTCGTATAATATTACTAAGTAGACTATGATGGTAGCACTAACTTTCGAACAACTATACAATTATTAAATTCTCAATTATGGTCTATGACTATTTAACTATTACAAGAGTCGTATGTAACAACTCACGATTGACATTAACACTAGACACTATAGTGCACTACCTCTACAAATTCGATTCTATAGAAAAGATAAGAGGAAGTTGACAATACAATACATTGTTGCCACAAATATGAAAACTGGAAGGCCCCAAAGTGAACTTCCAGAGGTATACCTATATATGTCCATATTTATCTATCACGTATTTATCCATAGCACGGATGCATCAGCTACCTTATAAAATTTTTTAAATCTTAAAATCACTTTATTTCGTTTAAAGATTAAATAATAATATTCTAACGGGGTGGTCGAGTGTTGTTACGGACATTAACGGGATTGTAGTTTGTCCATGTTTACTATTCATTTTACCCGGTGTTGGTTCGGGTTCTTGTTTGTGTGCACCGTTGTAATTGTAATGTAATAGCTATTGTTATAGTTTATAAAGTAAAATATAAAATTTTTCCGTTTAAAAAAAAAAAAACAATACTCCATATTCTAAGTCTACCACCATAATAATAATCCTCCTCCCATTTTGCCACCTTATGGCAGGCATGTCACCGGCCCGAAATGAAATCGAATCTCTTGATGAATTAACAACGGATTAATTAGTCAACAATCTTAATCCACGAGAATAATTAGTCAACCATTTAATTTCTTCAATTCATAAATATTCACAGCTAAGCTAAGCTGGTTCAGCTTCACCACCACAATAAACATAATTATCAATTTATCATCATCATCATCCTCATTTCTCAATCAATCCAATCAATCAATCAATCAAATACTTCTTCTTCTCCACTTGACAACAAAAGCTAATTTTACAAATGCTCATTGTATTTTCTCCTTCCATTAGAACTTCTCCTACTACTACTCTATGTACTCTCAATTATGATGATGAAGAAGCAGACCAGCACCAGATGTCACCACCAGCAAGCAGAGGTAATTAAATTAATTCTCATTTTCTCACTGCGCCAATGGAGTAGTAGTAGTTTATTACTATTCATTTTTCATCTCCGATTTCTGTTGTTTTGATTGCTTAATTGAGAAGAATTGCAGACCAAAAATTGGGGTGAAATATTGCTTACGTGTTTCGGTTGCCCCTGCCTGCAGCTGTCCTGGCGCCGCCTCGTCCTCCGTAAGTGGCTCAACATCGCCGCCAACAACTCCGATTACTCTGCCGATTCTGACTCCGACTCCGATTCCGATGAAGGTATACTCGCCACATTACGTGATCGTTTTGGCTTCTTCTTATTGTTAGTGATACTAGTACTATTTTGTATACCGTTGCATGTTAGTACTATTATTGATGTTTGTTTTTTTTCCTGTTTTGTTTGTAGAAATTTGTGATGTGCCCAAGGAATCTAGGTTTAAGAATGAGAAACCACAAGGAGCTCAGGTTGATACTTCTGGTAACGTGTTTGTTCCAATTCATCACCATGTTGATTCTGTTATTTTTCAATCGCTGTCGAATTGAATGTGTTTTTGTGCTTTTTTTTCCCTTTCGGTGTATTTATTGCATTTTTTCCAGAATGTTAGTGATTTGTGTGTAAGACTTTAATGCAACTAGATTTCACATTCAGTGTTTGGAATTTGGAGTCAGCTTCATCAATTATATGATGGTACTGTATTTGTAGCAAGCTTACTGTCCATTCTTGTAGCTTCTTAAGTTTCTGATGTTTCCTTTAGCACCCTTTGACTTTTATAAAGTTCTGTAGTTTATGATTGAACCATTGTCTGACATAATGTTTTGTTTTGTTTGAGAACAAATTGATTTACACAACCAACACATTTCTTACCGGTACATACGTGATATGACCACCGGACCACATCCTTGTTGTCTCCTGCTTTGGATTGTGTAGAGTATTTGTCCATGTACATGCTGTTTGTTGCTTCACATATCTCTACTGTATGTTTAATTTTTATTTTGTTTCATAGTAAGCCTCTCATTGTAGTTTATCTGTCATTTTTATCTCAGAGGTCCTTCCCAGGTTTAGAAGACGGAAATCTGAAACATTTAGAGCTCAATATATAGACAAAAAGGACATTAGGTATGTTTTTTCTCCAAAATGCTATCGAAGAAGTTGAGTTTCTCATCTTTGGATTATAAGGCGGCGGGGTTAGCAGATAGATAAGTTATGATTTCTGTTATTTGGTTTGGCTTTATTAGGATATGTGCTACAACGTGGAACGTTGCGGGAATAACTCCTCCGGACGATCTGGATGTTGATGGTTGGTTAGACATTGATGACCCTGCTGATATATATGTAATCGGGTAAGTTCATTGCATTTATCCGTGGATAATTACATGCTAATTCGACCTTATGTAATCATTTTCAGGATCCAGTGAACTAATTTAGCTTTTCCATTTTTATCTACTTCACTCGTTTGTTCTGAGTTGCAAATTCTTTGAACATGTTTTTTTGCAGCCTCCAGGAGATTATACCTTTGAATGCGGGCAATATATTTGGTGCTGAAGACAATCGGCCTGTTTCTAAATGGGAAAACATAATTCGTGAAACTTTGAATCAAGTGCCGCCTGTAACTAAGTTCAAAAGCTTCAGTGATCCACCCTCACCATCAAGGTTTAAGCCAGCCGAAGATGCTCCAGACATAGAAGAAGAGATAGTACTTGAATCTGACAGTGACTTCGAGGATGGAATCTACCCATTGGACGAAGAATTAAATTATTTTGATGAAAATGGGGACGAAATTGTCAAAGAAAGAGATTTCCCTTATGCTGATACCTTTGTCTCTGTTGGAAACTACAACTTAAGTGGCTCAGGTGACCAAGATTTACGGCGGCAATTTTCTGCACCAAAAAAACTGGATAGGTTGAACTGCTTTTCAACAGAGGATTCTGATGAGATTGTGGAAGAGCCTTATTCCCAGTACACCAAGAAATTAACCAAAACTCTAAGTGGGACTGAAAGGGTTGGCTTAAGCTGGCCAGAACCACCACTACATCTTTTACCTCAGAACTTCACCGAGAGATCTAACACCCTCAAGGGTTCTAAATCGTTGAAATCTTCAAAATCTTTTCGGACATACAGTTCTTTCAAATCAACCACAATACCTGAAAACCGAATGCTGTCCGACTTGGCGTCGCTTGCTGAGGTAGACCTTGAATCTCTAATAAACCGGAAAAGGAGACCGCCGTATGTTAGAATCGTGAGCAAGCAAATGGTTGGAGTTTTTATTACTGTGTGGGTCCGCCGAAGCTTGCGAAGACATATACAAAACCTCAGTGTATCTACCGTTGGTGTTGGGGTGATGGGCTATATAGGCAACAAGGTATTTAGTTCTGCACCTGGTCTGCAGTTTGTTTACACTTACTCTATTTTATATGCTATTGAACTTAAAAAGCAGAAAGCCAGAAACTACATGCTTATGTTACATGCTATTCAATATTTTTCTGTAAATCTAAATACCTTATAGTACCAGGTCACTTGGCAACCCAACCCACATGTTGATAATAATGAACAGCTCAAACTGCATGAAATCTGTCAATTATACTTTACATGCCTTTCTTAAGAATAAGTTGTGATTATCTTACGTAGCGTCTGTACCTTCATCTTATGAATCTACCTATAACAGATACGAGTATAAAATAGTTGGATGCTACTTGAAGGACAATGCTCAATATAAAAAAAAAGATCATTTATTTTTAATTTTATACGTCCTATATATTATCTGTAACGCTAATATAATCAAGCTGCATAGTGTTGGCTCCCAAAACCCAAACTCAAGCTATCACTTGTCATTCTTCTTCATCATATTAAAGCAACTCTCTGTAGTAGAATATCTTCTAAGTTCGATTGGAATCTTTCTAGTTGCTCAAATATGCCTGGATACTTAATTTACAATCACTATAACATCTGTATGTCCCTCTTTTGCTTTGTTCAGGGATCAGTATCAGTCAGCATGTCTATACATCAGACACTCTTTTGTTTCATCTGTACGCATCTAACAGCGGGCGAGAAAGATGCTGACGCAGTTAAAAGAAATGCTGATGTACATGAAATTCATAAGAGGACACATTTCAGTTCCCTTTCTGCTGTCGGCCTTCCTAGGAGCATATATGACCACGAGTAAGCATATGATTCGTCTTTGTTGGATTTGGTTTTGTGAACTAACTTTACGAGGGATTGGGTAACTTACTCTCCTTTAGCAATGTGTCTAGTATCAGTTACCACACACAGAACCCTATGTAGTTCTATACACCAGACAATAATAAGAATTTTTTGCACTTGCAGGAGAATAATTTGGCTGGGGGATCTAAACTACCGAATAAATTTGTCTTATGAAAAGACAAGAGATTTGATTTCCAAAAAGGAGTGGTCCAAGTTAGCGGAGCGTGATCAGGTGATTTTGATTTCCTTCTATTTGCTTATACTAATATCCAAATACTACACCTAATTTCTATAAACTAGTAACTGTTGTCCTTGGTTAGAAACTGCTGGCGGCGACAGTGATTACATAGTAGTATATGTTATTCCCTTATATTGCTTTTCATTGTAGTATTTCTGATATTTACTGCTATATTTCATGTCTATTAATTGATCACATGAGATTTATTGTTGAATTATCTAGTGGAGTTTGCTTGTAAATACTTTATATTTCTTGAAGTTGGCTAATTGCACTGGCAATATTACTTGTAAGTCCATCCCAAAAGTTATATGATTCAGATAGACATTCTTTTCATGAGGATCAAAGCATTTAATTACATCCAAGACAACTTTTTCTCAAATGCAAAAGCCGCAATCAACTGTCTGCCAACATTATTTGAATTTTTTTTATTTAGGATGATGAAACTTTAGCTATTTGTCAGCTGCAACAAGTTCTTGATAAATTCTATCCAGTGATGAAACTATAGCCCTTGGTTGTTCCATGTGTGCATACATACTAAGCTGAGACACTATATTTCCATGTAACCTATCCTCTCATTATTTCTGTAGCTCTACCAGAATGTCAATTTGTGTTTCTTTCAGTTGGCTACTTTAGTAAGTTTCTTACAAATCAAATTTTATTTTGCATCATTAAAACTAGAAAAGAAATTTGGAAAGGAAAAAATTGTAGCTTAAGAAAATGTGATTACATCAAAAGAGTTACTCTCGTACATTCTATGTGATTTTCTCTCTCATCGCGCAAGATTTCCTTCTGGTCTATTTGTAACCATAAAAGATCATTTTGAGTGATTGCATATTTCGTCAAAGAATGCAAATATTGTAGCCTCGTTTTCTTCTTTACCTTCTGTATGATCCTTTTCATCTTATTCAAATGTATATACAAAAGACATTTCTCATAATGTTGTTTTGTGCACAAGAATATCAGAAGTTCTACATTTTAGCATACTTGAGTCCCTAATAATTTGGCACATTCTTACGTCTCACCTGGAAATTTTAGGATAGCATCAAGGCTTTGATTAGCGAATGATAAAGGTTATTTCTCATATAAACTTAAGTACCGTGTCAGAGTAACACTTCTCCTAGTAAGAGTAATCAGCAGATATTGGTTGTCAACTTAGTTCTTTATGTCTCGGAGTTGTTTTTTTTTTTTTTAGTATAGCTAGCAATGTTGAATTCTTCAAAATAGGATCTTTAACAAGGTATTTGTCGTACAGTAATAAATGTGCTTATCTCAGCTGGAGGTCCATCCAAATTTATGAGGTTGTTGAAGAATTGTGAATGGTTGGCCAGCAAAAATAAACAAACAAATAAATAAATATTTTAAAAAAGAAATAATTTCGTTTGTGCTTATTTCTTATTCTTGTTTTAACAATGTGTTGACTGGTTATTTTAAGTGAAGTGGCTGACTCAATCAACCTTTTATCTTCCATGTTTTTTACAGCTTATCAAAGAATTTAGGAAAGGCCGTGCTTTTGATGGATGGTCTGAAGGTAAATTAACCTTTGCTCCAACTTACAAGTATGAAAACAATTCGGATTCCTACGTTGGGGGGGACCCAACAAAGCCTGGGAGGCGAACGCCTGCATGGTAATATCTCGTTATGTTTTCCTCTTATGTAGTCTTACCATGTATTTACTTCATTTAATTATCTAATTGCCAGTAATAAAGTTTGTTCCTTTCTTTTTCTCATTGCATTCTGGTTTCTCACAACTATTCTTTCTTTTTTTATTTTTTGGTGGTGAGCATGGATATTATTCATGTTATGATACAGTTTATCACTACAAGTTACTAAGTTGACAACCAAATCCTGAAAATTCCCATAGGATTCATTGTGCTAGCATTGAACCAGAGGAATGAAGTGAAACACTAAATCATGGGGTTTGGAGTCAGAAAACCGACCGAATTGTATCAATCTATTGTTCCTTTTGAAGGAACCAATCCATACATCAACCAGGATCAAATCTTTAATAGTTTCATTAACCCTTAATCAAGTTTTCTTTTTCTTCCAAAACTAATCTCTGCATATTCTGAAAGTTTCATTCATCATCTGTATCATGAAGAGGTATACTCGCTAATTTAAAGTTTCTAACTAGGATTTGCAAGGATTCACCACAGCATTTACCCTTTTTTGTATAGGCAGTGTTTAATGTGTGTGATTATCACAGGAGAGGTCGGGGCTTCAAACTCCGGCTGAGGCATACGGTTGTTTAGGCGTATTTGGAGTTATAAGGTGGTAAAGGAGTAGTGTAGGAATAGGGTAGTTAGATTTTCCGCTTAAAAAAAAAATGTTTGATTATCTTATTACGTCATAGATGTTCTCATTGCGAATCTATTCTGAGTGTTACAATTTTATGTGGAATCTTATAACATACTGTAGTAACTTATAGATGGTGGAGCTCTCCTTATTACTGCTTTATCTTTGTTTAATTCTTTGCATGGTCGTTTTTATATGATTCTTTAATGGATTGCAAAACATTGGTGCATGAGGTCTCATATTGAGTAGTTATTGCAGATTCTAATGCTTCCTGTTTTCCAGGTGTGATAGGGTTCTCTCCTTTGGGACAGGAATAAAGCTGATAAGCTATAAGAGATCCGAACTCAAGTTTTCTGACCACCGTCCTGTAACTGCTATTTATCTGGTTGATGTTGAAGTATTTTCTCCTAGAAAGTTGCAACGCGCACTCACTTTTACTGATGCTGAAATTGAACAACATGATATCGTGACTGAGATGGGAGTCGGTAATGGCATGAATCGGTTAAGACTGGAAGAGGTGAGTAGCTATCACCTATTAATGTACATTCTTATCTAGGAATATAGATAATATCTTCATTTGGAGCCAACATGATAGTGTTGGATTTTAGTAGTTGTCATAAATGGACTAAAAAAGGTGTAAAAGTGAAAAAAACAATGGTGTGCATTAGTTAAAGCATTCTGTTTACATCTCACGGTTCTTGTTTTAGCCATGACTATTTCAGCAAAGGTTTCTGTGAAACTACTGTCTATGTGATGTGTTAGGACTGTAAACTGATGCACTCTTTTGACTTTATTTGCAGGATCTGTCATACCGGGAACGCTGAGAATATTGTGCTGGTAAAATTTGTGAACTGTCGACAGGTCGAAGCATCCATGATTGCAGGAGCTCACCTGGCAAAGCTATGTGAAGTACATTCTTTTAATTCTTTCTTGCTTTGCGCCTGCAGATCTGTATGTGGGTATTTTGTAAATGTTTTCCTGTGTATATTTATATATATCTTTGAAGCTCGGTGCGATTTGAGCTATAGAGAAATTTGTATGTTCAAGGCGTTTGGTGATAAGTTGGTATAATAATAAGGTTTGTTTGAGAAAGCAGCTCCATTGATGTGAACAACTGATTCTGGAATACTATAAGTAAAATATTTCACTTCAGAATGATGTTTCACACCTGTACTGCCTATTGTGGAAGCTCTTTGGATGCCTGTTTGTCATTTCTAGTTTTTAGTGCGAGTGACTCAGTGACTTGACTCCCAAATATATCAGATTGTTAGTGTGTTTTCCCCTTCCTATATGGCAATCTTCAGGAATCTGGAGTCTGGTGTGTTTGTATTGTGTGCCTGTATGTAGTCAGAAATCAAATTTATGCGTAGAAGGTTCCCATGTCGCCGTGAGATTCTGATACGCCGGTTTATTGACTATAGCAGTGATCCTTGATGCTACAACAAGATTGCACGAGTGTATCAAAGGAGGGCACCATAAAAATAATGGCTGCCTGGCTTATTATAAGTTATAAACAGTGTTTGATGTGTTTAAAACTTCAAATTCACCCCGTCCCTACTACCTGTATGGGAACGGTACGGCAGTAGAATAAAGTGATGGATCATAAGGGAGATCACAGATTTTGCTTATTTTGTCGAAATGGTGACCTACATCGAATGCACACCCTGATTAGTACTATAATCGAATGAAAATTGACAAACATATATGCTCCTATCAAATGATGATCAATGTATAAAATGTATTCTGCAATATTTCTAACTAAGGACATGATTTTGATTTCTATGTGCTCTCTTTCACCGTATGGTACTATCTACCCCCTCGACCGAAAGAAGAAAGGTAGTGTAGTTGTCCAAGTAAAAAAATTGCAAGCCTGCAAAAACTGAAAACAGTCAAGTAAAAAAATTGCAAGCCTGCAAAAACTGAAAACAGTGAAGAGTATATGGGAAAGCAGCAAACTAGGATGCACGGACACGG
>JAQRGC011545866.1:0-10293 GCA_028659135.1 Plantago lanceolata | reverse complement strand
ATGATTTGGACAAGAAACGAGTGAGTAATGAGCAATTGAGATTTGGAAAATTGAAGAAGAAAAAACGTGGAAGAAAGGAAAAGAATTGAGAAGAAGAAAGGTTTTTTGCATAAAAGTCCTCATGTTTCAATATTTAGAAAGTGACCACCAAATTTCTTAACATATTTTTGTAGTTGTTTTGTAAATTGCATGTTAGTCCGTCCCTTCTATAACATAAAAAGGGACCGTCCCTTATAAGACTTTGCGAATTTATAATTTTTAATTAATCATGTACATATATTTCTTCCAATTTCGGTTTGTTTTTGTTAGACCTTTGACAATCTTCATACATTATTAATATACAGACTATATAAGCAACTTGAAACTTAATTATGTCTAAATACCGTAACGTTGTAGACTTATTTTAGGAGACCTAGATTTTATGCATGTGTTGAACTTTAGATTCTCCTCACTATATATAGACATGGCCATTTCTCAATAAAATCAACCAAAACTCAATTAATTAATAATGGCGTCTAATTTCATCACAAAATGCACTTTCCTTACCATTCTTTATGTTATTGTAATGAAACCTCAAATTCTTGTTGCTCAGCAGCAACAAGTTCCTTGCTTGTATTTCTTCGGAGATTCACAATTTGACAATGGCAACAACAATGACCTTGTCACACGGGCCAAGGCAAATTACCCGCCTTACGGTATCGACTATGAGGACGGTCCAACCGGCCGGTTCAGCAATGGGAGAAACGTTCCTGATTATCTTGGTATGTGTTCATTCCTCTATGCTTTCACAAATTATGTTTCAGTGCATAGTTCCGCTAGAAATGTTTCATCAGGAGCGGAGTTAGAAATTATCTTAGTTTTACGGTCCGCGACCCCCTATCTAGCTACACCCTTGTTTAACAACATAATAATCGTCGTACTGATTTTGCAGCTGATTTCCTCGGCTTTAAGAGCTCAATTCCACCATTCGCAAGTGCAAGAGGCTCGAGTATTCCACAACAGCAAGGCGTAAATTATGCATCAGGAGCAGCTGGAATACGTGAAGAGTCTGGGATACAATTGGTATATACTGTATCTTGTTACTAAACGCAGGACAGCTAAAAATACAGATTTATCACTTATCAGATTTCATCTGCTCACAAGTTTGTTTTCATTTAGGGCGATCGAATCAGCCTAAACAGGCAACTTCTGTATCATCAAACCGCGATTGCTCGTCTTGCGATCTTACAGGGAAAAAGTCCAGCTGCAGTGAGGAGTGATCTCAATAGGTGCTTGTACGTAGTTAACATGGGCAGTAACGATTACATAAACAACTACTTAATGCCACAACTTTATCCAACAAGTTTGATCTACACACCAGAACAATATGCAGATGTTTTGATTCGACAGTATTCTGGACAGTTAAGGGTAAGTTTTTGTTACTATTGAAACCTTCGATTATGCCAAACACACAGTTAGCGATTTACGTACACTTATGCTTCGAAAACTAACAGCTGTTCCATTCATTAGAAATTGTACGAGTTAGGAGCACGAAAGATTGCAGTGTTTGGGCTGGGATTAGTAGGTTGCATACCTGCAGAATTGGGTAGATATCCAACCAATGGATCTCCATGCGTTGATTTCATTAACAACTACGTGCGACTATTCAACATCAGACTAGCTTCTCTGATCGGAAATTTGAACAGAGATCTACCCGGCACAAAATATACCTACATAGACATCATGAGCATTGCAGGAGGAGATCCTTCTATAATTGGTACGCACACTATAACTGATGATAGAAAATGAAATAAAGATTCTTGTATGATATCATCGCCTGCTGACACTGAATTTTGTAGGGATTACTGTGGCAAACGCCCCGTGTTGTCCAGTTTCATCAGACGGGCAATGTGCTCCCAACCAAGTCCCATGCAGTAACAGGAACCAGTATGCATTTTACGACTTCTTTCATACAACAGAGCTTATCAATTTCGTCATTGCTTTGGGGGCATACAATTCTACAGATGCGTCTCCAGTCAACATTCGAAGTCTTGTGCAGCTGTAAAAGTTCCACACATGAAATTATCATGTCTGTGTTATTACTGTGTATAGCTTAAATAAAAAGGCAACATACTTATAGCACGCAGCGTTTGCCTTATATATGTACGCTGTTATAATATAATCAATGACAGTTCTATTTCTCTAGCCTGGAGTTTTCAAAAGAACTGATACAATTCCCTTGTAAGAGCAAGACTAGCAAAAGCACAACAAATAAAGGAACAATATGTAAACATATTAATACATTTGCTGATAAACCTTTACAACAAGTTTGATGATACTCATACTACACACAAAATGGAAGCAGTAACTACTTGGAACTTAAAACATCTTCACCACTCTGATCATCATCATCATCTTCGGTGAGCTTATACCTGCTGAAGTGGTGAACTCTAAACTTCCATTCTCCTTTGGATGGATCATAAGATACGAACTCAGCACCTTGATCTTCAGCTTTTCGCTTGAGCATCTCCTTATACTTATCCACTCTGGGGCCTTCGGTGTATTGCTGCCCACTCTTCTTATCCACACATTTTATATTCAGAAGAGTTACCTCAGCTGGCTTGTTAAGCCCTTGTCCAACAGGAGGTTTCTTGCTCTCGTCCATATACACTATAACCTCCCGATTGTTGAATTGAACAAGTGACTCGAGATCGAGCCTTCTCACATCCGTTTCCCCAAAGAACTTGATGCTACCATATCCATGCCCTCCTACTATGAAATCTTTCACTTGGCGGCAATACCCTGGATCAGCTCTTTCCTTGGCAGCTATCTCCTGAATTCGTGGTTCTGTATAATAATCAGAGTGGCGAAGCTTAGGCATCAGTGCCTCAATGTCAGCCCCATGCTCATACACAATTGCCGCTTCACCGGCTCTATGGCCAGTAAGGGTCACGAAAGAATCGCCTTTTCCTGTATCCTGGACCCCATTGGCCTTTACGTGCCCATTGACTGGATTCTCTTTATCTTTAGCCAGTCCACATCCCAAAGATTCTTCTGAAGCACCTTAATCAAAACCGAGATAAGTAGTTTACAGATCCTTCTCTCTAAAAAGCAATAAATCACATATTTATTCTTTAAAAGAAGAACAGTTTATATGTTTACCATTTTCCCGCACAAAAGTGCCTTTGACATTCGATGGAGTTGTTTTCTCTGTACTAGATCTAGAAGGCCACTGTTCCATTGGGCGTATAACAAGAGCTCTTGGATTCTCCCTGGGTACGAAAAGAGCATCTGCTTTGGGTGTGCTTGGTGTTTCTTCATCATCGTTGAAAAATGCGACCTGATTGGAGAAATCTAGAACAATATGAGGAAACACAAAAATAGAACAGAAGGGCTATAACAGCGAGTATGCCGTCATTTTCACATTCAACAAAAAATTTCATCACCTTTGGGCCATTCGTGTTTGGATGATATCTCCTGATAGGCAGCGCCATACGCCTTTGCGAAATGTGTCGAGAAGTCAAAAGTGATGATATTCTCGGAGCTACTGGTTTTTCAACAACCTGATTGAAACACAGGACAATGACAGAAAAAATTCTTTCAGAATGAGCAAAATTGTTTTCCCCCCCAACTACTATTCTACTGTTGGGAAAGACCAGCAAGAGGGCAATAATATTAGAAAAAAAAGACATCCTCACAAAAGTTACGCCTAGTATTTAGTGACACGAATGTGCAAGTTATACTTACGGGTAAACTAGAAATTCCATACTGAATGGAAGGAGAGGAGCCTGGACGGCCAATCGACATTTGAGGCATTGCTGGAAGAGTTCCAAAAGGATTTGTGATAGGAGCTGCTTGCGTAATCACATTGCTCTGAGGAGCTGGCCTGTAAATTAAAGCAACGAAAATGTGAACAAACTTTATAAACACAAGAGGACAAGAATTCCACAAACAAATTATGCTAAAGCAATCTCAGATTATAAAGATAATTTCATAAATGTTGCTAAACTATTCAACTTATATCACAGATGTGGCTAAACTTATATCTTATCAAATTAACCATCCCAACTTTCTGAAGGTTATCACAAATGCTGCTAGATAAGAATTTGATGCACTGAAAGAGTTGTATAAACACCATTTAGCTACAAATTCACCAACCATTTTCAATTGTCTCTTCTCCGTTAATGCTTTCTCACTCCAATCCTTTAAGTGGTCTTTCGTGAAATTGTTGGAAAATTGCTACTGTTTTATAGGGTTTTTATGTTTTCGTCTTTGGAAATGTATGCTTCCATGTGTTCATGTGCAAATTACCTTTTGATTTCATGCAATCTAACAAGGCTTTTGAAATTCTGGCATTATTGGTTTATCTAGAGATGGTATACAGTGAACTATAGTATAATATTTCATTATAAAGGAAGTGACGAATAGAATCAAAACAGAGACTTTCATTGACCAATATCTAGTATTTCATTTTTTTAACAATTGACACGTGAATAAACCCTCATGAGTAATGATTTACCTACTTGCCTGTAATGTGGATGTTAAAGTCTATCACAATGATAGACACACACACTGCATTGATTGTTTAATTTATTTTACGCTAAATACGCATACCAAGCAGTACATAAACACATGCATAGAAAATTGAAATCTCCTATATTTCGGCAATCAATCTTCTTATAACCTCAACTGATTAATAACTAAACCTTGCCCATAAGTCACATTTTGCAAACGATATATAAGCACAAAACAAGTCGCAACGCTGGAGCAATCATGCGAATCAGTCCAAATTAAAACAAATTTGATCAAATATTGACAACTGAGAATATAAAAGTGAATTTACTGACTAAGTATGAGATAGAGAGAGCATTGACATACGATTGTCCAAAGGTATTTTGACCGAACAACCCAGGCGTGCCTCCAAAGCCACTTGAGGCAACTGCAAATTTATACATAGCACAGTAACATGTTATTTAATTTGACAAATAAATAATCTCCCTACAATATTAGATCAGATTTTATGGCAACATAACTATATTATCTTATTAACCTGCTTGTGTTTGACCGAAGTTGCTAAAGCTGAAACCACCAGAACTTTGAGCTGGCTGAGAAGATTGAAACGGTGTTGTAAGAGATGGCTTCAAGAGAGTAAAAGTGGAGTCAGTATACTTCTTGAACACCGAAAAAGGTGAAGTAATAGAATTCAAAACTCACTGCCGTGAAGTTGCAAAACTAATCATGGAAAAGAATCTGCGAGAAGATAACTAATCTAAGCAAGAAGGTCAAATGCTTCATGGCCAGGTTTAAGACTCAAATACACATCAAATCAAATGTGTCAAAAAGCCATAAAAGTTCCAGATATATATAGTAGTTCCCAGTTCCTTATAGGCCTATCAGAAGGAAATATAAATTTCATGAATATTGGTATTTTTACATTCTAAACATGTAGACATTAATTGCAACAGCTTCTATAGTCACGTGCAAGAATAATACCATAAACTACTTGGTCAAAAGTTCAGCATAAAAACAATAATCAAAACCAAACCTCTCAATAACAAACATTAGCCTTATAAAATGTATTCATCAAAAGGGAACAAAGGGAATCCAGATGCAAATAGAAGTTGAAATGATTTTTTAAGCTTCTAGAGCAAAACGGAAAATTAAAATGACAGGCATGAATAACTCACGGCTGTTTGACCAAATCCTGCCATAGGATTGCTGTTACTCAGAAGAGATGGAGTGCTCGAAAAGAAACTGCCACCAAAGCCAGTGGAGGGCGCATTGAACATATTAGATTGTTGACCAAAAGCAGAAGTAGTAGTTTGGCCAAAAGCAGAAGTGTTTTGTCCAAAGGGAGAACTCGTCTGTGCCAGTGCAGGTGTAGATGACTGGAACAACGGGGACGATTGAGTGTTTCCAAAAGCCAAACCCGTACCAAATGTAGAAGTAGTTCCCTGGGCCGTTGAGTTAAAAATAGATTGCGATCCAAATCCAGATGCTCCAGCAGAATTAAAAGGGTTAGGTGAACTAGTATTGACCCCAAATGTTTGAGTTGTAGGGCCAAATAAAGAAGTAGTTGCTGATGATGTCGAACCAAACAAGTTTGATGTGTTTGATTGCCCAAAAGGAGAAGAACCAAATCCAGTAGCCGATGAAGATCCAAACGCTGAGTTATTAACAGGCGCTTTGGGGGCAAATGGATTTGTAGACGTTGAAGATGAAAAAGGATTTGCAGATGATTGAGTAAACAGGGATGGGGCCGAGGATCCTATTCCTGGGCTGCTGAAACCAAAAGCAGAAGTTGATTGACCGGCAGGAGATGGCCCTCCTGTGGATTTGACAGAGAGAAACATCAGGGAAGTAATTCAATAATACGACAATATATTTGGCATTAAAGATATACTAAAAATTATCTACTTGTCTAAGCTTCTTGGGCAAGAAGAGTACCTTTATCTCCTGCCTGGTAGTCCTCCCATCTAAGTTCTTCGTGGCTTTTTTCTTTGTAGACGGGCATGGCCGAGATGGATTCTAGTTTTCCAGGTGTACCAGCTCCTGCGTCTGTTTCCGGTGTGGCTGTGAAAGGAGCTACCCTACTTCCCACACGTTGTGCACCAAAAGTAGATTGGCCCAGAGCCGGGGTGGAACTCTGAGATCCTGTAAAAAAATTACATCAAAATTGAAATCCGATAGCAGCGTATAAAAAAGAAGGTTTAAATTTAATACATTCCCTGACTTAGAGAATTAATTGCAATTAAATCATTACTTAAAGCTACACAATCCAGTTTTAGATCACTTACCAAAAGCAGAACTTTGAGAACCAAAGGACGATGTGCCAAATGTGCTATTTCCAAATGCAGAAGTTGACTGACCGAATCCCGGACTAGAACCAAAATTGAAAGCTGAAGTTGAATTACCAAAAGCAGGAGCAGACGTGGTGGCCCCAAATGCAGAAGTTGTGGTGGAGCCAAATCCAGGAGTTGTGGAGGACCCAAATGTAGGCGTCGTCGTTGTCCCAAATGCAGGGGAACTTGTGCCACCAAAACCAGGAGTGGGTGTGACACCAAATGCTGGAGCAGAACCAAAAGGTGAACTACCAAAACCACCACTCGTGTTACCGAAACCCGGGCTTGCCGTAGAACCAAATGCAGAGGCGCTAGTCCCTCCAAATGGTGATGGACTTGGATTTCCAAATGCTGGACTACTTGATGAAGCGCCAAATGCAGGTTGACTTGGCGCACTGAAAGGAGTTGCTGCTCCAAAGGGACTGCTTCCAAAGGATGGTTGCGATTGCTGTCCAAATGGACTTGTTGGAGTAGTGTTAGATCCGAAACCACCAAAAGCAGGCTTGGGCTGCCCAAATGGTGAAGCACCTGTGCAATCAACAGAGTTAATAGTAAATACAAATAAATAGGGAACAGTAAATTAGAAGATCAACTCGAGACAAGTATTCATGTGATGTGACATGTGTCTAAACTGGAGGGAAAAACACAGGATAACTTTATGAGTTCATTCAAGCAGATATAATCATTAGTATCACCATTATATAACCAGAGAGGAGAGAACGTGTGTGTGTGTGTGTGTTGGGGGTGGGGGGGTTAGCTGGTAACACCATAACACAATTTCATGTCAGATAAATCTTACTGTCTATAGCTATATAAGAACCATTTGTGTGCACCTAAAACGATGGTATATCAATTAGTGGCCATGATATAATGATATAGCAATGGAGATTTTGGACAGCAGGGGATATTAGACTGGGGGGTGTTTGCAGAATATTTTGGTCCTTCTTGAAATAGCTTATCTACTTACTTTTGCATAAAGATCTTTTTGGCTTAAAGAGCACATGTTTGCATAGGAGCTTTAAGCTAGAAAAAGTAGGTGTTTCCTACTATCACTTACCTTGTGTTAATACACGAAAAATCAGGAGATTAAAATAATATCACTTATCTTTTGCATTAGCAATAGACAGAAAAAATATCCTCATGATACGGGGAGTATATTACTTATATTTAGTGTTGATATGCAAACAATGCATGATATTAGGAAGAAGCACTTGAAAATCATCTAAAATCTAAATTGATGCTTCTCGGGCTTCAGCTTGTGAAGGTTTTTAAAAGAAAAAGGCCAAAGAGAAGCAGTTGCACCCAGATGCAAATGCCGGAACTGTGTATAAAAGCCAAAAGCTCCCTCAAACACCCCCTAGATGTGGTCCAATGATGAGGATGAGGATTTTGATTATCAACTATAAAAACAATGAACAGGGTACTACAACCAGAAGAAGATCAAACATGGAAGTAAAAACATTAAGCAGCATCAACTATCCAAGCGATTCATTTATTCATCACATATATTTCAAGCAAAACCTGTGGAAGCTCCAAATGCCGGTGCTGAATTTCCAAAAGCAGGAGATGAAGCTCCAAAAACTGAAGTAGAACCTAAGGGAGAAGAAGATTGACTGCCAAAAACACCAGTAGACATGCTGCCGAAAATGGAGCTCCCGGTCTGTGACCCAAAAGGGGTCGAGCCGCCAAACGGTTTAGGGGCAAAAGGGTTGTTGCTGTTGTTGGTAGCATTATTAGTTTGCCCAAAAACAGGTTGAGACCCGAAAGGACTACTGGATGATTGTCCAAAAGCTGTCACGTAACCAAAAAATAGTGAGTACAGCAAGGCAATAAATTGGAATAAGAGAAACAACATTAGTGTGTATTCATATATTCCTGGTTAATGTTCGATTTGTTCATTCCCAACGTAGCCCCCAACCCCACCCCGAGGTTTCTACTGTTATCCTAATAATAAGAGGTGGGAAGACCATGACCAGCACCCCAGAATTCAACTTGTTACATAGACTTTGGTAGTAAATTTATAAGGTGACTTCAAATAATAAACGTATAAAACCATTGCTCGATCATGTGGTAAGACCTCAGAGCAATCGTGGTGTGGCAGGAGCAACTGT
Organism: Plantago lanceolata; assembly: GCA_028659135.1. Lineage (NCBI taxonomy): Eukaryota > Viridiplantae > Streptophyta > Magnoliopsida > Lamiales > Plantaginaceae > Plantago > Plantago lanceolata. Next base: position 1,361 of record JAQRGC011545866.1, on the reverse strand, counting down.
TTCTTACAACATAATGATGGTCTAATCAATGTTATCCTCTACAAATTGTACACACACGCCCCATAGAACTATACGAGAAACTCATCAGTCATAGTATTGCTTAGTGCATAGTTCCAGGTTACAAAAGCAGAATACTAACAACCAGGACACAATTGCAGCACAGTCACTAAACGCATATAACATCATAGGGAACTTATGGTAAATAGTAAGGAAAATGACTACTTACGGTTGCTTCCGAACATTATTCCTCAGGGAAGAAGACCTCTATCAACTTAGCACCGGGTCAAATCTGAACTGCAATTAACAACACAACAAATTACATTACACATCCAACCAAAATGTAAACAGGAACTCTACCAGTATTGATTTCACAATAATCAGAATCTAGCAGCTGATATTTCATCGCAGTAGATCGACAAATGGCAAAAGCCAAATCGCGGATAGGAAAATCGATTAAACAAACGAATCAATCATTCAATTGAGAGAAAAAAAAAAAGCTCGATATCAACTAGCGTCCATGAAACGCGACACTGAAGAAGAACCCGAGAAGACAAACGAAATAGAACGGCGAACTGTAAAAGCAAATTAGGATACACTTTTCCCCAATCAAAAAACTAGGATACAAAGGGAACGAAGGCGTAATCAAATGAGCAGATAGATAGGGTTGCGTAGAAGCAAATTTGTGACAGCGTCGTCATACCTGGTTAGAAAAAACCGGCGGCGATCCACCAGCAGAGGCGGTAACAGTAGAGGCGATGAGCGGAGTGAAGCAGGTCGCGTAGGAATGGAGCTGACAATTTTTTGTGCAATATTAGCAGTGTTTTCTAATCTTTTTTACTTTTTTCTAAACAATATAAACAGGTCGATGTGATGTGGAGGAAAATTCGGTTGACACCGGGTTGACCCGAAAAAATACTCGAGTTAAAAGTTTTGTTTGTTTTGTTGAATTTTTTAAGACTTCGTTTCACTTTAAATTAAATTTTTAACGGTAAATTTCAAATTACTGATGATCTCAATAGTTTCAATTAAATAGGTGATAGATGGAAAACTTACTTTAAAATAGTGTTTAAATATGTTTTTACTAAAATAGTCTTCCATAATTTTTTGATCTATTTTATTTTTTCTACTTTCCATGCATCTCAATCTAATATAAATGATTTGTATTTATCTATTTCTTATTTTTAACTTCTACTACTCAGACTCAGAAAAAATAAATATCGTTGTTGTGTCATCTTGTTCAAGCAACTTAATTCATTTTTCATGCATCTTTATATTTTCCTTTCTTTTTTATTTCAAGCATCAAATGGAAGGGATAAGTAAGAAGTATATGCAAGTTAGTGTTGAGAGAACATGGGATGTAT
>JAQRGC011545647.1:0-12090 GCA_028659135.1 Plantago lanceolata | reverse complement strand
AGAGTACATTTATTTAGATACAATTTCTTAGATACACCCATGATGTCCAGCATGGAATCCTTGGCTGAACCTATGATTTTATTGACAATAATGATGTGTATCGTCTCGAACAACCTGGCTCAGATTGAATGAACCATGCGGGAGCCAACTTCCTTGGGGTAGGGATCGAGTAAATATATAAAAGAAAACAACCAAGGGAAGTCTACAGGTACTATTAAACAGTAAACAAAATACGAGAAAACTAAATCAGAAACTTTGTGGAAATATATGCACCTGCAGTAAACAGGTGGGAATTTGAATGAACCCCTCAAGTAAGAGATCAACGTCCTCTAGTATATGCACAGAAACAGGGGTTATGAGATAGAGGACGCCCCTGACAGTATCGATGCCTCTCACGATCCCTGCAGGTTCAATTAAGAACAAAATCTTAGGTGAGGCTTGTTGTTAGAGAAATGCATCAAATCCTATGTTAAAACAACTTACCCAAGCCAACACATCGAGGCAATTCCTCAGATATTTCACCGACAGCAAGACCAACAATAGTTGCATTCAAGCTGTAGAAAGCTCCGGTCTTTGGAATCTGCACAAGATAGCAATGTTAGAAATACTGATTCCTAGAAATGGATAGCAAACAGTTGCGTACAACTTGTGTCTGGTGTCAAAATCATTAGATGGGTGCAAATAAAGGTAATGCGGCCAACACTTGGGTGGGTGTTGGTGTGATGGTGTGGCAATTCCTAATACTTGAGGTTTATGTGAAACTTGTGGAATGGTGCCCAACACTTGGATGTGTGGTGGTTTGGTTCTTTCTAATATCTAAGGTGTGTCTAACCTTAGACTTAGACCACCAAACACAAGTTTTTCTCAACAGGTTAATAATCAAAGATAAAGGTAAAAGCATATGTATCTCCTGAATGAATAAGCAAATAGTGCTGCTTAAGATTTTCCAACTTTCTCAAATCACATAAATGTACAACATATGTCGGACTCAATGTGTCTTTGTTTCACATGAAATGAAAATTCTGAATAAGCTGACTACCTGATAATGAAGGTGTTTAATTTTGATTGCCGACAAGGGAATCTCATAAGGATGGTGGGCAGCTAAAGCACGAGCAAGTTCTTTGATCGTGGAGAGATTCATATCACTAGAAAAGCACTGCCTGAAATACGCCATTACACGCAAATCTCGCAGAAGGTGCGACTCCTTTTGTACCAGTATCCTAAGAAGTTACATGTATGAAATATATCAGGAATAAACTAATGGCATTATAGACTGGTGCAATCTGATGGACCGATGAGGATGAAAATCTTAGGATTGTGAAGGTGGTCCAAGAGAACCAATGGCATTGTTCAGCAGGAGAAAACTTACGATCGATTCATATTGTCTTGCATAGCATTGCTGATCTCAATGACTGTTCCAGTGTCGACATTCCTTTCATTTAGCCAAAAGGTTCCATCAGGTAAATTCTTTTTCTCCATAGATATTCGAATCTTCACCACGTGTGTAGGAGATATATATTTTAGCATGTCCACCAGAATATCATAACCAATGCCTGGCACATATAATAAATTCTTATGTCGAATCCAAGTACTCTAAAAAGTGATATTAATGCTGAATAAAAAATTTATAGCTTGTGTAGCAAGACATACGAGGAAGAGCAATGTGCATACCTTTCACCCATCCCGGGGTATTTATGACAAGGGGCATCCCGAATTTACCATGATTTCCAGACTTGTCACTCCCACAATATTCTTTCAGATAGAAGTCGTACAGGGCATATATATAATTTAAATAAGTTGTTGGGTCCCGTTTTGAGGAGATGTCGCCGAAGAAAAAGCATCTGAAATAGGAAAATTTGCACATGTTAGTTGAATTCTTTAAATTTAGCAGAAATATTTTGCTTGAATATTAGAGCAAGCAATATGCTTGACAAACCTACTTATTGTATTTTGTGGAATGTATGATGTTGCAACTAGTTTACAGTATACAAAATTGCCGATGAGAACATCGATAAAAAAGCACTTGTTGTTGGATATATTGAACTTTAGAGTTTAGAGTTACCAAAACAACCCATGCAGTTTGCTAGGCATATTTATGTGTAACATTGCAGTTTGATTTCACTGGGTTTCATTAGCTAATTAAGACATAAGTTTGATGACCAATATCTTATCAAAGAACAAATCATAGACATGCACAAGTCCATGTAACATTCTTATGCAATATATAATTCACACTGGGCTTTGTTCAACATATGCAACTTGTCATGCATCATGCATAAGTAAAAACCATTCATTGTTAGTTTGCTACCCAAAGAAATGAGATGGGAAAAATAGAAATGGTATACCTATTAGGGGTTTTCAAGCAAGGCACTGTCAGATCTACACGTCAAAAACAAAATAATAACAATAAAAAATACAGAAAAATTCTGAAAGACATTTTAATTAGTTAACTCAAGAATATGGAACAATGAACTTTCACAAGAGTATAATGCTAGAAAAAATATATATGATATACTTACTTGGGGTTATTTGGTCAATCACAGTTATTGACATGAGACCAGGAGGAGTGAACTCTGTCTGCCCAACATCAGTATCAAGGTAAGCCACCTTTTTATGCCTAAGAACAAGAATTGATCAGACTGATGTTTGATAACATGTTATTATATATAATGTTATTTGCAGTTACTCCATCAAAGAGTGATTTACATGCGAAAGAGGGTTGATTCAACAAGATTGATAGGTCACTGTTATTCTGTTTTAATCCTCTAAAAAAGAATAGAATCACAAGAAACAAGCAACAACATGTACTTCATTGAAGTTATGAATCTCCTCTTAAGCAATGGATGGATATACTTTATGGATTAAGGACTCAAATCCCCTAAGTTGTTCATAGTTTGTTTAGACCTTGAAGGGTCCTCAGACCTCGCAATTGGCTATGTTTTTTGGCCTCCTTATTACATTATAAAAGAGATGACTTTTGTTTTGTTCTGTCATTCGACCTGGAAGATCATAGTGCATTGGAGATACATCAGGTATAGCTTTTGCAGAAAAGAAAACTCTGATGTTTGTCTAAGTGTGTGTGAGTTGGTTCCTTGACTGACTTGGAAGCAAGACGACTGCTTTATGAAATTGGTTCTGGAAATGTGAGTATATACTATATAACTCACCTAAAGAGAAGACGTTCCTATATTCATTCTCTTGTAAAGCACAACACAGTTGGAATATGAGCAAATTACAGGGAAAAAAAATACTATAGAACCTAGTACCTATGTTTTTCTTTTTTTTTGAAACGGCAAATTTAACTATTCTACTCCTACACTACATATTACAAATACACCTATACCAACCGTATATCTCCAAAATAACCTAAACCCACCTTATGTCTCCGCTGAAGATCGAACCTAGTACCTATGTGGTTCTGAGATATATAAGCTTTTGATTTGTCAAGGTTTATGTGAATGTTGGAATAGAATACAATCACTTGAGATTCTTGAATTCTATTGATATAGCCTATAAGTGTAACATCGGGAGTATGTGGTAGTGCCCCATGATGATGGAAATGTTTTATGGTTTGAATTTCAACTTTCTTCATAAAACATTAAAAATGCAAAGTAACTGTACAACACAAAGCACACAGTTGTGTGCTGTGACTATGAACATTGATACATACACACGCAACGAAACCATACAGAAACTCAAAAATCTAATCTACACTCATATTTCTTTTCATTGCATACTTCCAGTTGATATGAGAATACACTACACTACACTCAACTCAACCAAGGATAATATAATAACTAGAAACGTAACTAAAAAAGACAGGTTCCTGGTGCAGATTGAAAAATATCAAAGTTTCGCGTTGCACATTGGCCTTACGCCAAACAAAATTCTAATGGCATTCAAAATTTTCTCTCAAATGCTGAATGAGCAAGTTGGAACTCCTTTTCATACACCAAACCTCAACCTGGTCTAACTTAAATACTTCATAAGATAACATACGGCAATAACAATATCCACTAGCCAGGAACACTGTATGTGAACTAGTACATCAAATCAAACACATAGTAGTCAAAACTCAAATATCACAGTAGCTAGCATGGCATCTAATACTAGGCTGGCCATGACAATATGGTTACTTACATTTAGACACACCTAATTTGCTAATTTGCTAATTTGCACATCATATTACTTGGTGTTAGGCACATTATCCTAATAATTTTCACATCGAAGCAACATAATATCATCATGCCCAAACAATATCATCACTGTTAAATGCAGACAAATTGTAGACCACACAAGTAAAAAAAACAATGCCAAGTAAGAAAGGATAATGAATGATGATAATAATACCTAGGGAGGAGAAGATTGAGGAGGTGGCGGGAGAAAGTGGTCTTGCCACAATTTTTGGGGCCACAAACGAAAACAACACGAGGAGACGACGAAGACAAGGCAGAAAAGTCACCAGCTATGGATTCGGCAGCGTTAGACCATTCCTCCGGGATAAATATTTCCGGTGACGGATTCTCGGTGCCTGACTCCATCTTCTCCGGTGCCAAACTCAGAATTAGCTTCTCCAATTTCTCTCTCTACAACACCCGATAAGTGATAACAATTTGGTAAAGTCTCAGGAAAATTAGTTCCAGACCTATTAATCGTGAATTTACAATTATGACCTTGAGTGAAAGTTGCGAATCATTCCCATGATGCAATAATAATTCGCGACCTAAGGGTTTCCCTATTCGGTTCCTGAGAATCTGAACTAAGGATGGAATTACTAAGGCTTTGTTCTTTTCGTCTAAAAAGTCATTATTTTCAATTCTGTTCTATTCAGGCTTACTTAATTATACTATTTTGTACTGCACTTCAGTTAAGTTCAGTTCAGTTCAAAAACGAAGAAAACAAAGCCTAAATTAGGAGCATGGAAAGACTTTTGTTGCTTTTCCGTCGGGCACCAATTACAACACTCTTTATTGTTTTTATTTGTTATCCAGTTTTGAAATGGACGAAGAAAGGTAGGACGACAAGAAATAGAAACTAGATCACATAAGGTTGGGGTGCGAGCGGGAGCGTAGCATGTAGCCATGTAAAATAGAACATTAAAATTTTGAAGCATTAGGGAAGCCAATGGTAACTGATGAATGTACCGGGAAGCTCCAAGTTTCTTATGCTAGGTTTATGGTAGAGGTTGATATTATAAAACCTTTGAAACAATCCATTTGTATCATGGATAGATAAGGCAATGAAATCACCCAGGATTTGGACTTTCTTACGGGCTAATAGTTTCCTCCACTGAGTTAGTAGTTCACCCCCTTACTCCCTCAGTTTTAGTGTAAAAGTGATTGTGGCATTGTGGAGATTTTTTATTGGAGTGGAGTGGATTAGAGTATACGTGGAGTTTGACCAAGAAGATTGTTTAAGTGAAGATTGTTTGTAATTTTGAGGACTTGTATAGATTGTATTTCATGGTACTGGGATTTTTCGACGCTCTATATTTCCATTCGAGTTTTCTTTATTGTATTTGAGGATTTAAGTAGAGGCTTCGTGTTGTCGTGAGCCCCATCTCATAATATACGGCCGAACATTCTATATTTTGATTTTGAGGCGTTACAATGAGTGGATACCTTCTCTTTGCCAACAGTGTCAGAAAGTTGGGCATGTCTACCTCCGCCAGAACTTGAACCGTACACCTCCTTAAATTTAGCTCAATTCCACTCCCGAGTAAGTAGTATTAAGTGAATAAGTGTATAACTACAATATCATTCATTCAAAAAAAAAAAAAAAATGATATTATTGAGCATATTCCAGAAGACATACAATATTGATTCCACCACAATGGATTGAAGGTTGTATGACTGTATCTCTTGTGTGTATATATAAACAAAAAATAATATTGCAACCACATTTTGAGGATAATTTAACTATCCCCTGCTCACTTTGAACATTGGTTCAAACAAATTAAATTCACAACAAGAACAAGCAGTTATATTATCAAATACTGCAGCCAAAATAATGCTAAGACTTAAGTTCTGATAAAGATTTCAGAACTCAGAAGGTTTTCTTTTGTCAATGGTTTAGTTATATCACCATCTGCTCCAGCTTCAACCATCATGTTAGTCTCCAATTCTCCCTTTCCATGAGCAGTTAAGGCTATGATTGGGATATGGACTCCATAGTTCCTCTCCACTTCTCTGATTTTCCTTGTTGCTTCCATACCATCCATCACTGGCATCTATATCAGATCAACAAACAATTCGAATTGAATCACAAGATATCGAAACATTAAGCAATCGAAATCAAGAAAATACGAGCAAGCAAATTTCGGTTACCTGGCAATCCATCAGGATACAGTCAAAAGGTAATGAATTGCCATCATCAAGACCTTTGCACACTAGTTCCCAAGCCTCCTTGCCATTTTCGCAAGAACACACGCTTGCACCGAGTTGGTTAGCCACAGCCTTGGCTATGTATCGCCCGGTAGGATTGTCGTCAACCACCAGGAATTTTTTCCCTGCCAATGGCTTTGTGTTGGTTGGCCCCTGATCAACTTCTTCTATTTCACATCTTTTGTGTGTTACAGAAATTATTTCCTTTGTGCCTGACGGACTGGATTCAGGGATATCAACATTTCGAGCATTGACCAGCCTTGGTGACATAGGCCGTGACATTGTTGTGCAAAATTCGGGCAAAAGCCGGATAGCTTGATACAAACGAGTGCCATGAAACGGCTTGGACATAACCAAGTCGGATGAAGGTAGCTTATCTTCATCAAGACCTAATGAACTGATGCCGCTCGTGATTGGATTATCCAGCCAAACAACTGTGCTACTGTTGTCCAAATCTCTTCTGAATTCAGCCACAGCCCTACTAATATCGCGCAAAGGACCAGCACGGGTGTCGATGACAATCAAAACAAAGCCCATAGAACCACCAGCTCCACTGTGCTTCTTCTGAGATGGTAAAACGCCATATGTTCCATCCTGAGCACTAAGAGGCAATTCTTTTGAACGCCTACTAGACGCACGAGAGATGCATCCATCACTTGTTGAGTTTAGATCAGATTTACCAGAAGAACTATAGCGAGATAGGCTTAACTTGTGCTTGATTTTCTTAAGAGTTGGAGAAAGCAGTTCATGTTGTTTCACAACATGCACTCTTATCCCCAGCCTTTCGATGAAAGTTTGTATGACGGTGCTCCTTTTGGTACTTTGAGTTAACAATATGACACGAGATCCTTCAGCTCTGGGGCTGCGATTATGGATGATAGACCTTGAAATATAAGTAAAATCACTCAAGAAGTGGTCGCCTATACCCTGAACTCCAGTTTCTCTCGCATTTGTTGCAGTATCTGCTTCACATGCACTTAAGAACACATTGAATCTTAAGAGAGTTCCCTTATCACCTACTTCTTTGTCCACAATTCTTATTTCTCCGCCCATCAGACGAACCTAAAGAACAAAAGATGCATCGCATCAATATTTTCAAGGAAGTGCAAAAATAATCAAACTAAGAATATAGAAGTGACATACCAGGGACTGAACAATTCCTAGTCCCAAACCAGTTCCTTCATGCCCTGCTGCTGACTCTTTGACTTGGACATAGTTCTCAAAAACAGACTTTTTCTTCTCTTTTGGAATCCCATTTCCGGTGTCATTCACCTCAAACACAAACTCCATGCAATTTGGATCTCTTTGAATAGCATTCACAACTTCAGATTCACTATGTGTTTCATCAGCTTTGGGCAACAAACAAAACAGACAACTTATTGCGTTATTGTGGTTAGAGCCAAGTATTTCCTTCTCAAAATTTGGTTTTCTAGCACAGGCTCGAACTGTCACATAACCCCCTGGTGTAAATTTGACAGCATTACTCAATAAATTGCACAATATCTGTTTTAGCTTTGCTCTATCACCTTTAACGCGAGAAGACTTTGCGATAGTCCCATCAGACGGATCAAGAATCACATCTACCCCTTTCTTCATAGCAACAGGGTGAAACAAATCAACCACATCTTCCAGTAGCTGATCTATGTCAAATTCTTCCTCCACAAGCTGCATCTTCCCAGCTTCTATCTTCGCCGTATCAAGAATGGAATTCAGTATACCTGAAAAAAAAGTAAAGTTGAGATTACATATTGCTCGAGAACTTGAATCTGCATTAATCTAAAGAAAATTAATGAAATACCAACCTAAAAGATCATGTGTACAACTTTGCATTTGTAACAAGTTCGTGCGAAATTCTGAAGGTACATTCCTTTTCGAAACTTCACTAAGACATATTTCTATTAGACCAGTAATGCCTGCTAAGAAAGCACGAATGTCATGGCTTGCACTTGCGAAAGCAAGACTTTTATTCATACTCTTTCTTTCTGCCTGTTGTGTTGCCTCCATCTGCTTTATCAATGCACGTCTCAGATAGATCTCTCTTCGTGCTGATCCAGTGATTAAGTACAAGAAAGTGCACAATGTAACAACCATCGATGCAATCATTAACATGAGTAGCGCAAATGCCAACTTCGTGGTCTTTTGAATAAAGCCTAACAGTTCATCATGTGGCAGAGCCATTACACATAGCTGGAAAAAAACAGAAGAAAATTAGATATTAATACTAAATTAAAAACACACTACACGTATATGAGTCGAGATAAATAATCTGGTATAATTTGGCTGCGCAATTATATCACATAGAAGGAGGACAAAAAAAAAAAAAAAAGCACAGAAACTCACAGTATCATAAATCAAATAAATATAATTTTGGAACTTTACCAATTGCAGTCCTGCTATTTCAGCATGTGAACAGCTTATCACATATTTCTTGTCCAGAATCCTTGATGTAGTCTGTGTTAATGTCTCACCGTCTAAACTGCATGCCATCTCCCCGAATCCAAAAACCTGATCACTGTTAATGCCAAAAGGTTGAAAGTGAACTTGATTTTCAGCAAACATGACACGAGTGTGCGGAAAGCCTTGGTTTAGGATGATCCCATCCTTTGTAGCTAAATACAAACTTCCATTATGTAGAGCAACTTGAGTGCTTAAGAAGTCCACGAGTGATTTAATTGAAAAGGCCAAAGAAATTGCTCCTGTTCCATTCAAAGCAACCGTGCTAAGCAAGAAAGTATCGGCAGATTTTCCCCACCCGGTACCTATGGAGGAATAGCTGTTTGTACTGTCCAACGCGCCTTGAAACCAGCTGGTATTAATTATTGCAAAGGAAGGATATGGAATCGCTTCACCATATAAATTTCCGTTTTCCCGATTTGCAGGCTGCTTATACCATGTAGTGCTCTTTGTATCAGATAGGGTGGAATTGGAGTACAGTGCTAAAAATTGATTCCCTTCGATATAGTAGCCCATGAATAAGCCATCAAGCCCAATGTAAGAAATCTCTGATAAGTATGGAATAGTAGATAGGGCTTGGAATAAATTTGGAGCCACCTACATTAGTCAAAAGGAACCACAAAATGAATGAAAATAACAATTATCATAAAGAAATACTGAACGGAATCTCATTGACATGTACACCAACCTTGGCTTTGATATTGTTAAAGTCATGAAATTCATGTTTCCGCAAAGACAAACCCAATATTCTTGCTAAACTGGAAGCTGATGCATTAAATGGGGCAAATAGAGTGGCTATACTTTGAATTCCAGAGAGCAGTTCCTGATTAATGTTAAAGGAAATCACCTGGACTTCTTTCTCGATTTTTTCCGTCCTTTTCATCCCCAACGGGATTAAGAAACCAGCCAACAACAGCACTGCAAGCATCTACACAAATTCGGCAACACAATAAAAACGACAATGTTCTTGTTAAATAAGCGCTAGTACAACAGCATTGCTAGTATGCAAAAGAGATATAGCCGAATCATACCAGGAGCATGATAAGACAAAGAGGCCGCAGCACTACCCGCCAGCATAGCTTCATCTGGGCCTGAATAGTAGCAATCGACCTAGTTGCCTATGTATATTCCTAAATCACCATTTTAAAGCTAGATTAGTAAAAATGCTTAAAAATTAACATAGAGGATAGTTTACCCTTTGCAACTTCACTTTGACACATACATACAAACAGCCTCCATGTCCACTTCATCATTAAGAGTAAAAAGAGCTACTAGTAAATACAAGGTGTAACATTGTTTCTAGTAACGAAAATGATACTGAACCAGGGCGAGTCAGAAATCAAATTAAGGGGTCCAGAAATGCTATTTTTTAATATTTAGGTGGGCGGAATGCTAGAATTTTCAATTGTTCAAGGGCAACATATATGAATTTGAAATTTAGTGGGTCCTGCCAACCCCAATCTCCACCCTCTATGTAAGTAATGCAGCAGGCAGGTCTATCTACAACCATAAGGCCATGAAACAGGTCATTTCTAGAATAATGATAGATCGAAAGAACATAACATAAACATATTCCCTGAAAAAGAAGTTTACCAATTACCAGTATGTAAGTAATGCAATACATACGAATCAGCAAATCAGTTACAAAAACTACCATAAGATGTGTAAAATAATGTAGCATAAAACAAATAATCATTATTTACTGTCACAGACATGAGCCTCCATGAATTAAGACTGCAGTCGAGCATCAACAAACCAGTTTGAAACATACATACATAGAACAGGATTGCAAATAGGACTCTTAATGAATAAAAGTCAGTGCTGTAATATATTCTACTATGATCTTACGATTGTTCGTTAATGCATATAGACAGGTACAAATGAATTATTCAAGCTAAACAGACCGATTGTGGGAAAAATTGGAAAACTAACCACTAATCACAACGACTCTGTCCATATGGACGTGTATAGTTACACTTTTAGGTTGGAAGTACTAGGTACCTGCCAAGTTGTCCAGGACGAATTTCACTGGAATATCCATTCTTGTGAGGTTGCTAGATAGATATATATGTGGAAATATGGATTATAATACGTATTATTGGAGAAAAGACAGACAGACAGACAGAAAGGCTGGTTTGTTAAATCTTTGAAGAAGATAATAGTCTTGGTGAAGTAATTCAACGTCTCACTAAAGTCTTCTCTGGTGATTTTAATATACCCGTCGAAACCTGGGTAAGCATATCTATATAAACTTGCACTTAGTTATATTTTCTTAATGATTCTTATGAAGCAAGCCATCTAGTTCCTGGAATGTTTTACAGTCTGATCCACATTATACTTACGTACACCTAAATAATCGAAGCACGATCTAGTGGTAAAATGCAAGCTAAGTTCAGATACAATTTCATATCAGGTACTGTAGTACATCACCACCCAATAGACTCCATTCCCTTTTACTTGCTGCCAGCATTCTAAAACAATACCCCCTAAGCGTAGTGTCAGGATATCCCACATCGAACTGCGAGATTCATAATTAACTCATAGACTTAGTGTTACTAGCCCAACTTCAATACAAATAATCTCTAAACCTAAGGCAAATGCTTGAATTGTCAGTCACAATTAACAAACCAGAAAAATAAATGGCGGAAAAATGCTCAGAATTGACACAGTGGTGCAATACACAACGATTATGAAGAAAGCAACTCAACCAAATACACCAAAATCAAGAAACTGTTGAGTGAGAAATGCATAGACATATTCAATACCTGTATGTATGTAAGTAGTGCAAGATTAGATCCCTAGTATGAATGAATGGAGGCAATGAAATGAAATCAGGGAAAATGTAAAAACTCAAATTTATTTAAGGCAACAAATCATCTTCATAAAAAGCTGATATCAAACAAACTAAAATCTTTCCTTAATCATTTCTGACAAATTAAGGAAAACTTGAATGTAATGTAAGAAGAATTGAGCAGAAAAGGGAAGGTACAGGTACCGTAAAATTGATGGGTTCATTGAAACTCTCCGCCGCCACAGTTGTTTCATCGTGGGTGGATCCGGTGACGGAGAGGAAGAATCCGCCATTGGAGAGTTTGTGAAGATTTAGCGCGAATTTTGGTACTCACAGGCACAGGTCACTTATTTCGTAATAGATTTTCTCTCTTTGTCAAGTGAGGCACAGAGACCAGATTAAATGAAAAACTTGGTACATATAGAACATCATGAAGAGTTAATTTAGGAGTAAGCTTAACAT
>JAQRGC011545461.1:0-15590 GCA_028659135.1 Plantago lanceolata | reverse complement strand
CCCCCCCCCCTTTTCTCTTCTTCTCTGTTATAGCATGTCTGTTTTTCATTTAGAACCCTGAGTTATACGTCCACGTATAAATTCAGGTTCCAATCACTTTAAATGTAACATTTAGGCGTTGCTACATGGTTCCCCAAAAATTATCAAATTCCCTCATCTGCTCAGACATACTTACCAAGTATGAGCTGATGGAAGTCTCTCAGGAGCTCCATATGCCTTGTGAATCTGAAATCTCTGTGGACCAGATATGCCTTGCAGAGCCTTAAAACCTTCCAAAGGAACCTAAATAGTGTAATGTTCAAATTAGTACTGCAGGAGATAATTCAATTCAAAGGATCCGACTATAAAGTACTTGTGGAAATAATAATATCCCACGCTGCAAAAACACCAAGTAGATGACCATTCATTTGAAGTTCAAGTGTTCAACGAGATTAACACCAATAAATTGACGGACACTGATTGTAAAACAAACAAGAAACATTGGAGAAGAGCAAGTTTGCAATTGCAGAGAGAACTGGGTACATGAGAACAAAAGGTACTATTAGAAAACTAAAGCTAAAAGAGAACCCGATAATTATCAAACTAACCATAAGTGCAATTATTTCGAAACATAATTGATGTAAAACAACACAGAAGTGTAACACAATTTCTTTCTTTCCAGTTCAATTAAGCAGTGTGGGAGTCCGGAGTTGTATCATAAACAGTAGTGGTTTAATTTATTACTCTAATAGGCATGCATAGTATGAAATGATCAGACCAATCAGACTCTATGGGGATAAGTGTCACATGCTGAAGTATGTCAATGGAACATGTCAGGACAAATGTATGTGATTGATATTAAATATTAAATGTTATCAATATACTTAGGTGTCACCTTTGAGGTTCCAGTAACAAATTGAAGAAATCTTGCTGTATCTTCCTTGCTGAATGCCTTGACAACATCCCAAAACCACTGCACAATACCAGATGCTACAGTATAGCCAGTATATTCGGTATTAGCCTTCAAGTCGTCCACTACAAAGACAAATTAAAAAGTTAAGAAAACAATCTTGAATCCCTTCTTTTGTTGATCGTCATACAGGACTCCCAATTTAAATATTTCGTCTGGGTTAGAGAAAATAGAAAGTTCTATAAAAGTAGAGGAACTTACAATCAATTTCTGGAAGACCGCTTATCAAAAGTTCAAGCTCCTTGTCGTTAAAAATAGATATAAGTTCTCGCGGGACTAATTCATTGAAACCTTCTAGAAAAGAGTTTATTTGGGGCCGAATAGCATTTGTCAAAATGTGATCAGCAACTAGGTCCACATACTCGTGTTTCGTTTCTTCGGTAACTCTGATATTTCTTCCTCCAGGTTTAAGCTCATAATCAGTAACCTATACATTACAGGTTCATAGAAATCAGATATACATGTACTTTCTCTGAGACTAATATCATTATGGTGAACTTCATAAAAGTAAAAAGAATATGGAGTTGACAAAGATGATAAGATTAGTACCTCTGTTTTCTCATAGAGGATGTGCTTTTCTTCATCAGCATCCATGCTAAATGTCAGATCAGGTATGTCACTAACATCATTCTGTTGAAAGGAGAAGATAAACAATTCAATTATTCAAGCAACTTTCTCCAATAACAATAATCTACTGTTTCTGAATCTCACTTACCTCTAGCATCCATTTCAAATTCTTATAGTAATCAGGATCAACAGCCTCTATATCATGATAAGTCACCTTCACACCAAGAATGTGCTTGTAGAACGAGCGCGTAAAATAAACATCAAGCAGTTGTCCATCAAACAGTGCCTTGGCAACCTATATTTAGAAGGGAGGGGGAGGGGGGGGGACAGTATTAGAAAATGACAAAGCAACACTGTTTGCAGAAAATTTACGCAAATTATAGGATTCACAGAACATTTACCACACGTCCAACAAATCTGAAATAAGAGAGATGCTCAGTTTGAAATACAGAATTTGGATTGGGCTGAAAAGTTGCATTGTTTCCAACAGTTGTAAAAAGCAAGGCTCCTTTGTCAAATACAACTCTTGATAACACTTGATACCATTCCCTTGTCAAACCTCCGGCATCAATACCCTCTTCACCTTGAAAATGCACATTCAACCGTCCCTTAAGGTCCTGGCTTGGCCGCATACGAAGCTGGTTATATGAATCCTCCAAAATGTATGCTCGCCTAACACTGATACGCAGTGGGCCAGAGAGGTGTTGGTCATGCTGCTGGCGTATCCTGGACCGAAAATATGCCCTTTTATTGTCAAAATCAATCAACCTAGGAGCTTTAAGCAGCATTGAGAGAGACTTTTCCAATAAACCAGGATTCTGCCTGACAAACGCATTAAGCATACGACGGTGTCTCTCAGAAAACCTTGCAAATGTAACTGAACCATCAGATGTTCTGTGCATGTCCACGAACTTCACCGATGACTGCGAAGAACACCCAACATATTCCTTCACTTCTCGTGCTGTCACGCTAGAATGATCTTGCTGCACTGTTGTAGTGTTAGCCTGCAGTTTCTCACACAAAACAAAAAATCCCTCAATATAGGGCAGGAGCCTCTGAGTTCCAGGAGGAAGGGGAGTAGATGATAATGAAGAACCCTGTATCTGCTCCCTACTGTTAATATTTGAAACAATTGATGAGTGGGTGTTCTGGTTCAGTTCTAATTCCATAGTGCTGATGCATTCACTCAGTTCTTTCCACAATGGCTCCAATACAACATTTAACTTCCACATAATAGTGTGCTCATCCTGGTCCTCTTCATCCAATCTCTCCTTGTTATTATCACTGTTAAATGAAGTGAGCGAGCTGAGTATCAGCAGAACACGAAGAACTGAGGCCCCAGCCATAGATCCAGCACTTAAACCCAGCATCCGCGTATCCTTAAGTGTTGTAAGCTCCCTAACAGCTGAGCTGCTTAATCTTTGAGCTAATTCTGAGAGTTCTGAAATGAAATTTTTGCGATGAGCAGCAGCAACAGAAGCGAACTTCCTCAGCACCTCACCAGCCAGAGTGTAAACTTTCTCAGAGAGCCTAAATATTCAGAAGACAAATTTAAGAAAATCCTTTATGGTGTATAATAACTTCAGTTTAAGATATCACAACGAAAAAATAGAATAGATGACTTGCAATCAATTTGAGACAATGGTAAAGAGCAACTCCCAGAATCAAGCACACGTTATCAAATGGGAAGATGTGAAAAAACAGTGGAAAACCAACAATTAATTTTCAAAATGCCATACCCTTCATGACCGAGAAGATTGCAAAGATTATGCAAATCTGAGGCAGGCACAAGTAAGAAAACATCTGAAGCATTAGTCCTTTTCTGACCATCAGATTTGGATCGGCTTCCATCTGGTTGATCAGATTCTACGTCCAATACAGGAGTATCCTTCTGAGGCTCAGAGGTAGTCCCATCACCAGAAAGGCGTTCAGTATTCGCTGTTGTTTCTTCAGGGTTAGGCTGAACAACTGTCTTGGATGCTGCAGCACAGACAACAACTTGGAGCAGGCCCATGACCTGCACAATCAACAAATCAAATATTAGCACCAGTTCAAGACAAGATATATATTTCACAAACATTAACAGTAATGTGACAGATACCTGCTCAAGATGCGCGGTGCTTTGCAAGAAAAGTGGTTGACCTAATAGCCGAAGCAGTAATATGAATGGAATCTCCACCTTCTGTGAGCTTCCAGGAAGGCCAGGATAATGTTCAGCTCCAGTGAGTTTATTCTTACCTCTATCAACTTCTGAATGATTAATACTTGCAGATCCAGGTACATTTGAGACCTCAAAGTGGAAGAGAAGACTAGCAACTCCAGAATGATTGGTGGCCAGGTAAGTTAGAATTTCAAGAACACGTCGTAATACTAGTGGAGGAACACCTAATGAGATGAAACGATTGTTTTATTTTTCTACATTGAAATCATAAACGATTTACTAGCATAACCAAAAGAGAAAAAAAAAAATCATACCGTCACACACTTGAGATCGACCATAAACAACTTCAGATTGACATCCATAAAGTCTCTGTGAACTCATGCAGGTTAGCCCACTAACTGTTCCAACAGTATCAGGATTGATCATATCAAGCAGAAGATGAACTAGAGTTGCTCTGGTATCACTGTGAGAGCACAAATTCAACAAAAGCCTCTGCAATAGACCTTTCCCAAGAGGCTAAAAAGAGAAGGAAAAGACATATCAGCTCCAAGTTGCTAATTCTGATTGAATTAAAGATAATAAAACTGAAATATAGTAATAATAATACATGAATGGATACATAAGAGATATACATCAGTTCACTTCAATAGGATATCGAGCATGTTGTGATATACTATACAACAATTGAAACGGAACATGTAAACTACCTGTGCCAAACGTAAAAGGCGGATCAATGCTTTCAGGCCATTAGCATCCAAAAATGGGTCTCCTTCAAATTCTTTCAACTTCAAGTTTTCAGAAACAGAAGAAGCCCCTCGCCCAATAGTGACTCCTACACCCCTGTCCATAACTGTGTGGGCCAAGCTAATCCTATTTCCCCGACTACTGAGCCTCTGGTTACCCCCAAACAAGCTGCGAGCATGATAATGACTCACTGCTCTCTCCCTGAGCAACTGTGCTTCAGCGAGTAAAGGAGATGGCAAGGCAGATAGTACTGCCTCTGAAGAAGTCAAAAGCACCTGATATAAACACAGAGTAAGTATATATTACATAGCTTCAAGACATAAGAAGTTCAGCATACAAACCTCCTCGCGCAGTTCAGCAGGAAAAGTGGCTATTATAGATGCATTGTCCATGTCCACTGGCTGCCCCTCCGACTGCTGCATAATCCTTTGTGCTCTTTGTTGTGCTAGAACTTCAGCTTGAATGTCAGGAGGAAGAGCTGCCAAAAACTCTGGATCAATGTCTTCAACTGTAGGGGGTGCATAAGTGGGAGCTGGGGCAGTCTGAGCTTGTTGCGAAGCAAGCACCTCTGCGCGAAGATCTTCAGGAAGTGCCTCCAAGAATGTTGGATCAATACCATTTGCATTAGATGCATCACTATTTTCGTTGTTCTCAGCTGCATCTTGGACAACCATATCATTTTGCTGGGATGATGGATCCTCTAGATTGATACCAGATTGAGGTATCTGCAGGCCAGGCTGATCCCTTTCTTCTTCTTCGGCAACGGTCATATCAACATCGCTGCTTTCCGGAACTGGAGCAATATGATTATCACCAGGATTTGGAAAATCTGATCCAGAAATCGAACGAGCAAGACAATTAGACCCATCCGGTCCGGAAGTTCCACCAAGACCCTCATCTTGAAATGGCATAGTAGATATACTTAAATGACTATCCGAAGGCCTGTCGGTGACCAGACTTTCAGGGGGGACAGAACCTAAAGGGCCATCTAGTGTCCAGCTGCCAGTAGCATTATCATCCCCAGCTTCCATGCTATCTTGAGCTTGTTCAGCAACCACCTCTAGGTTGGCTTCCTGAGATTGAATTTCAGCTTGCTGAGTGGTCTGACTTCCATTAAACTGGGGCTGTTCGCCATTTTGTTGAGCATTAGAGTCGACCCCTAACAAAAGTGGATTATCGACAGCTACAACAGAATCTCCCTCCTGCCCCCCAGGTAATCCCGGGTTCTCTAGAAGCATTTCACCAGCAGGATCACTCTCGCGCAACTGAGAAATAATCTGATCTTCAACTGCCTGAGCAATGGCAGCAGATAGACCACCAGCTTGAGGCTGACCATCATCAGTCCACCGACCATCACCTGGCCCTCTCCGACCTAATATGTATATATAGACAATAAGCCAACAATAAAATCAGCTAGAGCCCGACAGATCAAAACAAATAAAGAAAGATGTGGATTATCATAAGGAAAAATGTAAGCATTAATCATAGAGAAACAAGGCTACATCAAAGTTACCATTAGAAAGGCCATCCGAGTCCCTGGATGAATTCCGGAACGATGACCAAATTGAAACCAAGTCGCCAGACCGTGATGGCCTTGAAAGGAGGGGGTGTTGAAACCCATTCCCTTCAGTAATCGGGCGCTCGTATGAGGATCTGTTAGCCTGACGTCGCCGTTCAAAGGCAAAGGACCTACGAACTCCAAAGAAGTCATCGACATTCACACCTTCGAAAGGTTCTGCTGAGACATCAATCAACCCACCCCCTGCTCCAGGTTGTCCAAGTACCTGTAAATGATCTAACCCATCAAGGGCTTCCCTCCACCTTACCTCAATAACACGATTCTCATGGAAATCATCATCCTCCTCATCAACCATATCATCATTATATTCATCTCCCAACCCAGCATCATCATGATCATCTACATCAGTATCTGCCAGAGACATCAAACCTGTTCCATCCCCACCTATGTCTTCATCCTCATCCTCCCCATCATCTTCCTCATCATCATCGTCGCCATCATCACCCATGTCATCCTCTTCATCATTCATATCATCACCGACTCTATTCTCTACATGAAAATTCATTTCAATTTCTTCTGTGTTTGGTAAGGTAATACTTTCTTCCATATCTTCACGCATATAATCGACAGCAAGATCACCATGTACATCAGTAGAAGCCTGCTCAATCGTCATCTCTTGTTCTGCAGACTGGTTTACATTTGCATTCTGGTCATCAACACTCTGAGGGATATCCACAGGTTGTACTGCTGAACTAGATGTACCAACTCCGTCTTGAATGCTTCTATTAACAGTAGCTGGAGCTGTACCATTTAGAGTATCCGACCTTCCATTTGAACCAGTTATTGTTTTCTTACTTGGTGTATCAGCTCTGGAAAGTTGTTCGTGTGCATTGGCTGCCCTTGTCAGGCTTTCTAGAGATTTAAGAATGAGATTTACAGTTTTCGATACATCAGGATGGTCCAAATCAATAACCTGAAGAATACCTGAAAGGCAATCTACCATTCCCCCATCTATCATGCTTTTCGCAATGTCTGGTGAACACCCAGAACTCGGTAAATTGCCAGAAGATGAATTCTTCGATAAAATGGAATAAACCAAATCAACAAAAGCATGCACTTTCTTGTTGGGTAATATACTGCTAGAAGATGAGCTGCTCCTAACGTTCTTAAAATTTGACAACGCCTTCACTAATTCATTTACCACCCTTCTCCTTCCTTCACTAGATCGACCAGCCAGAACAACTAAAAACCATGAAGCCTTCTCAGACAGCTTATCTCTCCATTCATCAGGAACAACAAATTTATCCGCTGAAAGAGGAAGAAGACGATGTAAAACATGATGAACTATGCCGCCCTGTCCAGGATACTCAAAGTGACTAGATCCGCGTTGCTGGCACATTTCCATGTCTCGTCTCAAAATCACTCCAATAACATGAACATACATAAGTAGGATATCACTCAGTAACTTAAGAACAAACGTGACCTTCGCTGCAGCTGCAGATTTCTCCCCCGAACTGTTCAGTTCAATCTTTACGGTTCCATCAACCTTTGATTTACCCTTCCATTTGCTTATTGGCTCATCGATATCCATAGCACTTGAATGATCACTGCAATCATCAAGTTGTGATGGATATGCTGACACAATTTCAAGAAGGTAATCAACCACTTGAGCAAAATTCGGAGAAACCTTTTTGTGGCCTTTGGGATACTTACTAGACCCATCATGGGCCTTATTTTCAGTTACCCGCAGACATTCATTATTAGGCACTCCAGTCTCAATACCAGCTACTTTGACCTTATCCTTTTCTTTTTCTTTATCTTTTGACAACATAACAACATACCGTCCACCCGATGATTCCTCTAACTGACACACAGCAGCTACTGCTTTCATAAAGACCGCGGGGTCTCTGGATAACACAGGTGCCATAGATGTTAAAAATGTTCTAGCCGGTACACGACCAGCTTGCCGGCCCCCAGTGAGCGTCTGACGTATCTCCAATTCCATGGCAGTTTGCAGTGTTTGAGGATCTTCAAGAAGATGTCGAACAATAGCAGATGCCAAAGTGTCATAACCAGGGAAGAAAGAACTTCTTGGAATGCCAAACAGAGCAGCCATACCACCATGTTCGAGGAATTGCATAGCCAAAACATGAGACTTAGTCAAGCGAGCACTTAACTGAAAAATAGCCTGCATAATCATTGGTGGTACATGCCTTTTCATCAAATCACAAGCAATTATCAGTACCTTACGACTTTCATCGAGAGTCAAATAACCTGTGGGCTTTCCTAGAATGCTTTCCAAAGCAGAACCATCATTGGTAGAGTCATCCTTGTCCACCACAGCTGGACTATCCTTTTCTGTCATTGCATCAGATGATGTTTTATTGCCTGATGAACCCAACAAAGCTCCAGGCGAAGTTCTTTCATTAGCAGCATCCCCAAATATCTTAGGAGTGAGCTGCACCAAATTGTCCAAGATAAGAAGCAAGGCACTGATGCATTTGGGGACAAGGAGCTCATCTGAAGCCTCAGTCTTGGCAATGAAGTTCATTAAGATGTCAATGGTAACCAATACAACCCCATTCTGTGCAGCAATCTCTCGTGTGCTTCCATCTTCTGAAAGAACCAACGCTACAGTGTGTGATATCGTAGCCAATGCACTACCATCCTTGGAAAAATCAAGTGGGCAGAGTTTAAGTTGCTGAACAAGATAAGAAATTACTTTTGAACGATCCTCGCCTTTGCTTCTGCTGCAAAGGGTGACAATCAAATCCGTCAGCGGGAAAGCCATTGAATCACTGCCCTGAAACAATTTCATTGCGACAGCAAGGATGTCATCAGCAGGAGGTGCCTTTGTTTGTCCTTCTGTAAAGACACCAGCAGACTTATCAAGCCCGTCAACTTTAGGTGTTTCAGATGCATTTCCCAGGGATAACGCCAGTGCACGAGCCAGCTCATCATCTTCCATCACAGGATCTTCTGCGTGACTAAATAGCCACTCCATTGCCATCTCAACACTATTTGTTTCGACTCGTCTAAGAGCTTCCTCTGCTCTCGCCCTTGAGAACCCCATCTCAACAATGGTAGAAATGGTAGCTTCATCAGGAGGCGGCATAAGACGTTGGTTTGCGTTTCTGGCCAATCCATTATCATTTCCTTTAACGCCACTAACACCACTGCACACATGAGTGATCAATGAGATGATGGAAGTGACGAAACCAGGACTGCAGTTTGGAAACATGGGGTGATTCCAAATAGGAAGTATTACATCCAGAACTTGAGACTGCAGCAAACGAACAAAAGTTTCTGGATCTCTAGGAACAGGAAACAGCCCAATTGACAAACCAACAGCCACAGGTTGAACGAGTATCTGAGACTGAGATGCTGAGGTTGCAGAAAGAAGTAACCCAGAATTGACAAAATACTCTAGCTCGCGACAATGAATCTGTAATGTATCAAGCAACCATGAAGCCTGAGACAGTTTGCTTTCCTCTACACCATTGTCAAGATCGGGAACGGATGTCGAAATAGCAGACGGAGTAGCCCACAGCAGTTGGCTCGTTGCTTCAAATGTGGTAAGAAGCTCCTTGAACGTCCCATGGACATAAAAGTTGTTGATCATTGCAGTGTGGCAAGAGTTCCGCCTACTATCAAATGTAAGATCAATCATGTCAACCACAACCTTACCAAGATAACGACACTTAACTGGGGGAGAGGTCTCAGCTGCTGTAGAGGTGGAGTACCCAGAGAATCCCAGAGCCTCAACAAAAATTTTCGCTAACGCACATCCAATACTTTTTGAAGCTGCACTCAATGATCCAGTTTCAGCCCTGCGGCGATTTGGTGAAGTAAAACCTTTCACTAGAGCAGTGAAGAACGAGCGCAGGGTTGATGCAAGCTTATTAAGGTTATCTAAAACAACTTTTTCAGGACTTTTCTTCTTTATTTCATGTGAAGGGGCCTCTGCATTACTTCCTCCATCCTCAACATCAGTTTGGAAAGCTTCCAAGTGCCTGCCAGTCCTTCCACCCCGAAGGCGAGCCCAACTGTGCCGACTACGGCGGCTGAAACCATCAGTTGAACGAACCACAGATAAGAACTCGCGGTCAATTCCCCACTGTGGATGAGAAGCACTACGGATAGAGGCCGAATTCATATTTCTAATATTGGGAATATAAGCATCATCATCACTCTCCCTTCCCGCAAAATTAGAAGGACCTGCAGCACTTTCGGGCTCATCTTCAACACACAGCTTCTCCTCCACCTTTAAATCAGAGGATAAAGATAACTGCCACAGAATTTCCTTGTAGGCCTTGCCAAGATCCTTCAACAAATCAGAATCTGCAGAGCTCAATTCAGACACAATAGCTGTCGTTCCCTTTAACAAATAACTGCAAAGTGACAGGACACCTTCCAGTGCAGAGAGGCACCTTAACACCTTTACTCTCTGTGAAAATTCAACCTGAGCAAGCTGACAACCTTTAATAGATGCCAAGAGTTCATCCGTAGATTTCAAGTGTTCTCTCAAGAAAGAGCATACGGAACGAGCAAGGGAGGCAGAATGCTGCGGAGAGAAATTCTTGAAAGCAATAGCTATGGTTTGACCAAGAGAAGCCGAAAGAGGCATGAGTGGCAAAGTGAAGAGTTGCAGAACACAATCAACCCCCTTCTTCTCAACAAATATTCGGCATGTATCAGAATTCTGAAGTATTGTTTCAAGAAGGCGGGCAACATTGTTTATGTATTCAGGCAAAAATGAGTCCACGTTCATCGATGATGCATCAGGAGTTAAGTTAGTTGATTGCCCACTAGTTTCAGGTTTACCTGAATCTCTATCATCTGACAAAAGCACATCTCTGTTCTCACATTCCATTTCCATGGGAAGAGTTTGGGCGGAGAGAGGAGCAGACTCTAGCCCTGATCCAATTTGTGCAATTAAGATCAGTATATCAATAAGCATGTCAACTCCTGGCCCACGCAATGATGAAGCATGGCGCATTAGTTCATCCAGACCACTAGACAAGGAACCAGGAGTATCAGAAGAAAGTGCTCGTAGATACACTCTCGAAGTGAATACATTCACGAAGCACCTCAAAGCATTTCGTTCTTTCACAGCTTGAAGACCATTATTGTTCAGACACAAGGCATCAAGACATTGTGGTATGCAAGTGATTGCCTCTGCAGAGCAAAGAACACCATCCATTATAGCATCCATGAAAGCAGAAGGAAGACCTGCTGCTTCTAAGACAGGGAAGCAAGTCGGATCTTTGTGAATCAGATCGCTCATAACAGTGGCAGCAAGCGAGAAAACCCCACCACCAAAGTCTTTTGCTCGTTTGAATATTATACACAAACATTTTGGCAACAGGCTCTCTTCAGTACCATACATACGAGCTGTAGGCCCAGGAGCATAAGTTCCAAGAGATATAGCCCGCAGTAAAGCTTTCATCAATAACCTGCGGTGATATGATACCAGAGTTTCAGAAGAAAGAGGCTGCAGGGTATCAGGCTGATTACTGGTATCTCTTACAACCTGAGAATCAACAGATCCTGAATTACAGATGTCAGTAGGCTGCTGATTTGAAACATTTTCAACGTGAGAAACTTCGACCATTAGGCGTGATATGGTGTCATCTAAACCCCCCAAATCTCGGAAAAGAGCAGCTGCTGGATTGCTATAGTCCATAAAGGCTTCTAGAACATGTACAGCAGTACTAACCAAATGCAAATGCTGAGGATCTGTATCTTTCAACAGAGGCAGAAGAGTTGGAATAAATCCTGCTTCCCGCATGGCTGAGCAACCTGATGAAGATGACACCAACACAGTAACAAGAGATAACAGAGCTTCCACAAAAACAACAGACCATTGTGATGAATTGTTAACGATAGAATTGATGGCTTTCTGCATGAGGCTAGATAAAATTCCATGGTGACCACCAGATGTTACTGCCGTTAATACAGTAGCCTGGCGTGCCCTATCTTGGCAAAGTGCAACCAAGGAAAGAAGACTTAAGATTCTAACTTTTTCAGGAACTGCATCTTCAAAGCTCAACAAAGCAACCAATTCATTAATGAACTCCGGCTCAGTGTGGAAGAAAGAACAGAGGTCCTCAGTTTCACTACATGATTGAACAAGAACTACAAAAGCATACAAACGGATGCATGTGTATTGCTGTCGTCCAGTTAGAGAGCCAAAAGCCCTGGCAAACCGCAATCTAGTCAACATAGAAAACCTCAAATTATGGTGAACTTTGTATTCTACTACCAATTTACTTAGCAGCTCAAGGTCAGACTCTTTCCTTGCATTCACATCAGGAATATGTATGATTTGTAAACCTTCAGCTGACTGTTCCGTAGAAACCGATTCATTTGAGGGCTCATTCACCGCATAGAACTCAAAATGCAAAGTGCTACCCAACTCAGTAGCAATTCTGTCAGGTCCATTTTCTAAAGCGCACGAAACTAATCCAAGACCTTCTTCTTTTTTACCCCAACCCTGGGCGAAAGAGAACAGTCTTGAGTTCAGAGAAGCATCTCTTATAGTGTATTTTCCAATGGCCTTCTTCAAAAAAGCGGCCAAAGTCTGTAAGCAAGCCTCCACGACATCCACATCAGCCGAAGCAAGCAGAGATGATAAGTGAAGCTGCATCAACAAGAAGCCGGGAACATAAGAGAGCAATACGAATGGGATAGAATTAAACAAGCCATGAGGTGAGGAAAGTGAACACATCAGGAACAACATATGTAGAAAAGAACCTACTTAAAAAGCAAAGATCATATGAACTCATAAATCTAGCTGTCACAGAAAGAAAATTCAAGAAAACAATGGATAATCTCAAAGAAACTCAAACCCATACACATCGTTAAGTGTAAACTATAGGAAAAATTAAGAAAGAAGATGTTTTCTTCCTCCCCTTTAGTGATTCAGGAACTAGATGGTGTATTTTGAAATCAATGCACTATTCAAATTCTTTAATACAATTTTCC
Source organism: Plantago lanceolata (assembly GCA_028659135.1). NCBI lineage: Eukaryota > Viridiplantae > Streptophyta > Magnoliopsida > Lamiales > Plantaginaceae > Plantago > Plantago lanceolata. Next base: position 2,663 of record JAQRGC011545461.1, on the reverse strand, counting down.
AGGAAGAAAACTACCTCTTATTTTTTAATAGCCCAGTATAAGATTAAATTTGGAGTTTCAAGCTTATTAAAACTTCTATTCAGCACTAGATATAAGGTTCAACTTCAGAACTTCTACTGCCAATGTAACTAGTGTGAACTTAGTCATAGCATGTGAGTTTGTTCTCTTCAGAGAGAATAGTGTGCAAATTGTTTCGCATTTTCTCAGAAACGCAATTTTACACTTCTCCAGTATCTCGGACCAATGTGATTAACCCCAGCAATGCTGTCAGCTGGACCTGCTGATGTATCAGCCACATGAATCGTCATATATCAGGTTATAAATCTTGACAGAGACACATGGTTTACGATTTGGTTCCAAATTGAACCAAACGAAATATTAGATCTGAAAAGATAAGAATTGCTCTATGATTTTATATTTTAATTAATAGCACCATGTACACATAACCATGCATTTTTTTTGTTCAAATTACATGCATGAAGTTAACGTTCCAAACACAAAACAAAACTGATGAGACTGCTAAAGTGCCAATAAGGAAAAGAACCCATCGTTTCAATCCAAAATTTCCCAAAACTAGTAAGGTGATTTAAAAGCCCAAACTCCATGGACTAAACTGAAGCAAAGACAAGTACCTCATAAGAGCTGTAAAAATGCTTATTAGTGCAATTCTCTAGTACTATCCTTATGACACGAAGTATCTGCAGAACAGCATCCCTTGGAAAGGGAGGATCGGATTCCAAAAAGTCATCCACAAGCTGCAAATCCTTCCTTGGTTTAATGAATTTCTCGAAAAAGGTGTCGAAATGATTAAACAGATCAACCCAATGATGGAAGTCACCCTGCATTAAAATGATAAATGTCACAAATGAACATGAATAGAACGAACAAAATCTGCAGGATTTACAAGATGCACCTTATCAAACTCCCATGAAAAAGTTTTCAGCGGTTCTTGTATATTCTCAAGTGGTGTAGTTGTAACATTGTTGATGAAGGATTTAATCTTCGGAGGCTGCAAGAAGCAGAGAAATGGCACAATAAATAAGTTTACTGGAATTACAATCATATTGTTTATACTAAATCCTCTCATACCAAAGGATTTATGTACATTCTTTAACCAGTAATCTTAAAAACCGGAAGGGGGTGTGGGGGGGTGCAATACACAAGAAGTGTATCATCAATGCAAAAACAACAAAAGAAGATCAGAAAGTGAATTAAGTTTGGACACTTCGATAAAGGCCCTGCACAATTTTTCAGACAGTCGGTGCACATGGAACTTTCCTATAACAGGTGGTTACACAGCTAAGTTTCCACTCTCCATGATAACAATGTTATGGTGATTTTGATGATGATGATGATGATGGGGTGAAGAACAACAGGAGATAAAAAATGAAGACCAGGAAACCCCAAAATCAAAACACCATTTGACAGCAAGTACATAAATATAAGAAAAATTGACCAACCCAGAGAAATAATTTGAAAGGCATGACTGATTTATTCCAACTTCTATACGTAACTTTGACATTCATGCGGTTGATTTCAATTTAAACCATCGCAGTTAAAAGCACATATCCTTAATTAAGCGGTCAAAAGATTCTAAACACAAGTTATTTAGCATACTCCAGAGGTAAGTCTAGGATTAACTGGATGACTATGTAAATACTTTTTTTGGATTGCATTACAGTTTCTTGTATCCAACTCTAGTAAACCAAAGAGGAATCTACAGAAATATAAGTGCCAACAAGTTAGGACCTCACAAAAGAATCATTCTTGTATAACACTTTTCTAACAGCAAATACAAGAAGAAACTAGGCATGCCAGACTTAAACCAGACACAAGAGTAGTTACTCAGTCTCACTTGGAAGAACTAATACTATCACCAGAAATACCTTTTAATGCGAAAATCAACAAGAATATGCATATCAAGCCGTATTCCTAACTTAAACAGACATAATTACAAAAATTCAACTCAATGCCAATTACAAATAAACAAACTTCCACGAACTGCAAGCAAACCAGTACTACACTTGGAAGAACTAATCCAATCACCAGAAATACCTTTTAATGCGAAAATCGACAAGAATACGCATCTCAAGACGTATTTCTAACTTAAACAGACATAATTCCAAAAATTCAACTCAATGCCAATCACAAACAAACAACCAATCACGAGCTGCAAGTAAACCAGCACTACACTATCACCCTAAATAAAAAATCAAACACCAAAACGCAAAACTGAAACAGCTCAATTTCAGGAAAAAAAAAAAAAAAAAAAGAAGCTCCACTTACCACTTCAAGTGCCCTCCTCCGCTTGAGCTTCATCTGATTAGATCAGCCAAATGCAATCATCGACTAATTCAAAGTAAAATCGAGTGTCAGCTCAATCAAGTACCAATTAAACCGATCAGAAACCAAAACGACAGGGTTTTACAGATAACCGGCCGGAAAATCGACGATCGGTCGGTTGCAAATTGAATTCAAAAATCAGCAAATAAATAAAAACAAATTGAACAATCTGATGAAGATTGAGAGGTTTAATTACCTGTGTATGGAGAATGTGAAGATCGTGATTACCAAGGGTTTTCGAGGTGAGGGTTTTTATTTTGGTGATCGAAGAAGAAGAAGAAGAAGATAGGAAAATGATTATTATCAGACTTCTGTTGTGA
>JAQRGC011545424.1:0-14031 GCA_028659135.1 Plantago lanceolata | reverse complement strand
GTAATTATTTTATTTATTATTTCTAATAAGAAAACTTGAACTAATATGTGACTATGTTTAATGAGAATGTAGAAATTGGAGTATGGATTAGCTAGAGCTAGAGAAGCAATTGCCAGAGCAGCTTCCAGCAAAAACTTGACACAGATCAACAATGACCCTGACATTATTTCAACATCAATCTATCACAATCCTGCTGCATTTTACCAGTAAGTATCCGTTTCGTACCCGTTCCCGTATGTGACGTCATGCAGAACCATCGGTGCTTTAATCGAACATCTTTTCGCAGGAGCTATCTTGAAATGGAACGAAGATTCAAGATCTACGTGTATGAAGAAGGCGAGCCACCTCTCATGCACGAAGGACCGTGCAAAGAGATGTACAGTGTTGAAGGCAAGTTCATAAATGAGATCGAAAATGGGAAGCATCACAGATTCAGGACGCGTGAGCCAGGCGCAGCTCATCTTTTCTTCATGCCGTTTAGCGTAGTAAAACTGGTCAAGTACCTCTATGTTCGCGGATCATATGATGCCAGACCGCTTCAGAAGTTCGTGTCAGACTACATCGAATTCATCTCGACTAAGCACCTGTTCTGGAATACGAGTCGAGGGGCTGATCATTTCATGCTTGCTTGCCATGACTGGGTGAGCAATGTCCAACTTTTCTTCACGATTTTGTAAACACTTTCGTTTTTTTGGCCTTAACAGACAATGTTTTTTTCGTTAATTCGATTGTTTTAGGGGCCTATGGTATCACAAGGAAACGCAGTTCTGTACAACACATCGATCAGGGGGTTATGCAACGCAAACTCATCTGAAGGATTCGATCCAAGAAAAGACGTGAGTGTGCCAGAAATCCATCTTGTCAGCGGAAGTGTACATCCCAAGCTGCGCTCTCCCCCAGCTAACATTTCCAGGAACTACCTTGCGTTTTTCGCAGGTGGTGGAAATCACGGCCCTGTCAGGCCAATTCTGCTGAAACACTGGAAGGGTAAAGACCCTGATCTCCAAGTATACGAGTACCTAAAAACGGATCATGCCGGTTATTATGACTATATGTTACATTCCAAGTTTTGTCTATGTCCCAGTGGATATGAGGTGGCTAGCCCTAGAATTTCGGAGGCGATTTATGCCGAATGTGTCCCAGTTATATTATCAGTTGACTACGTGTTGCCTTTAAGCGACGTTCTGAACTGGGATACGTTCTCGATACGTGTAAATGTAACTGATATACCTCGACTGAAGGAGATACTGCAAGCTGTAACAGAAGATGAGTATTTGAGGCTAAAGGATGGACTGAGAGCTGTGAGACAGCATTGGACGATGGACGAACCAACCAAGAGATTCGACGCGTTTCATATGATTTTACATTCTTTATGGCTTAGAAGAATAAACCTAAGCTTAGTGTAACTGTTATTGACAGGTGAACAGTGCATAGTTAGTTAAGATAGTAACCTAGAACTTTTTGTCAGGCAAGCATTAAACTTCTGATACATATGACCTTTTCGTGATCAAGATCGAAAATGCTAGCCGTTAGACATGTATGTACCTTCGCAGCAGAGCGATTCTTTATGTACATACCGGCTACTTAGAAATGTCGAAGACAGAAAACTATCTAGCTAAGTATTTACATTTACTTAATGGCAACGAAGTTGTGGGAGAAGCGTTCGATCTGAGATCTCAACATGTCCCCAATGGAGAACCTATGCTTTCCGGGTGATGTTGGCCGAGCATTGGTGTTATCTTCTATTACCGCTAGGTCTATCGCACCAATCTCCCTCTTCATTGACTTGATGCAATCCAAGTTCACGTTGTTTCCTGAGATGTCTCTCACGTAGAAAGCATACACCGACTTCTCTCCTTGTGTTGCAACGTCTGCTCTTACTACTGCTAGCCCATTTTCCCTAAGAACCCGCGTTATATCTGAGAGCAACCCCGCCCGATTGAGTGCACATAGTTCTAACCTAACTCCCTGCAAACCGAAGCATTAGTATTTAGTACAGGTTTGAGCATACATATATGTAGTACCTGTGCATCAGTGCATGTCTAGTAAGATTGTAAGAACATACCGCACAAGCCCTGCGTTCAATTGCAGCCTGCAAGCATTTTACAACTCGCTCTTTCTCACAATCTGTGTTCAACACCCATCCGTCGACATGCCTGATGAAATACTCCTACAAGAAACACAGAACTTGCTTAACAAAATAACAAGGTAGGCGAGGAGATACAGGATTGGTGTTTAAAGTGATCGCTTACTTGATACGCATAGCCTCCACGAGAATCAACAGAAGCATGAAAAATCACGTAGTGCATATCAGTAAGCGTGCAGACAGTGTCGAACATTATTCTCCTCCGGTCCTTGCATTGGAGACTAACAATTGAATATCCCTTCTCAGCGCAACTCTCAATAGAAATGCAAGCGTTCCTCTCCTTCCCTAAACTATCCAATCTCAGTGTCGTGGTAGGCACAGCCGGCCAATCAAAGTCCTTTATGGAAAGCATGAGTTGGTGCAAACGACGTTCTACATTACTCATGGTGGCCACTTCACCCTCAAGAAGGCCAGTCGTTTTAACTTTGTGATGATAAGAGTTCTCTTCTTTGGAAGTTGTGGCTCGGAGGACAGTAGTTAAGTGGTCCTCAATGGCATGGAGCCTGTTTTCGTCCATTGGAATGTTTGCTGTTTGGTCAGAAATGTAAGCGACACAAGCTAGACGCGCATTATGGCTCCATGCATGTGCTTCAACGACGTTGCAATGGAGATCAGCTAGTGCTGCTGATATCTCTGAAAATAGGCCTGGCCTGTCCTTTCCGGTTATTTCAATTGCTTTAGGCCCGGAAAGGTGAGAGTCAAGTTTGCATTGGGGCTTTGTCTTCGTTGTGATAGGCCTACCGCAACCAGCCTGCATAATTTTCGTCTATATCAGTACTCATAGGCCCGGCCACCCGGGGTTAAATAAGCAGCTATAAGTCTGCAAAATCCTATAAGCTGCTTGAAAACATTACACAACCAAAGAAACTATCAATGCGTTGTTCCAGCATAGAAGTACCAATGCAAAATACTCCCGTGTTAGTTACCTGTTGGATGTATTCGATGACTCTTGGATCGGAAACTTTTTTGCCTTGCTCGTTCTTAACATGGAAAACTGCAATTTGTGAAGTAGCATAGTAAATCAACGCTGATTATACGCATTTCTTCCATGAGAAAGACATTCTGCTAGCTTACAGCAACTACGTTCTAACAGAAAAGGCGAAAAGAGAGACTAATACCATCCATGAACCAGCCTGCATCAGAAGATATGAAGCCTTTTGTAATGGTGAGGTTCATATCTGTCAGTACTTGAACAACTTCCAACAAGAGTCCTTGCTTATTGACGCTGTCAATCTGCGATGCACATTGAAATAACCATACATTCTTTCAACGCCTCGTTGTTTCTAGGATCCAAATTCGTATAATCAAAACAAAAGAGAAGATCAAAAGGTGACGCGTAATTACCTTAACAACGGTACAGTCCCCCATGCTTTCATTGTCTATGTTAACTCTACAACTACAAGTTGGACAGTGAACAGATAATTAGAAGGCACATGATTCTCCAGATATGAGGAACAACGCGTCTTGATCGAAGGAACCAAAAGAAAATACTTACGCTGGACCGTATAATCTCTCTGGAAGGCTGTCAAAATCAGGATCATAGTAAGGCTGACAAACTTTCTTCATCGCGATAACTGAAAAAAAGAAAAAAAAAACCGAAATAACACCACATTGTCAAAATTCCTTCATTTCTCTCGTCTTCGTTTTAACAGGACTACAAGAGAACAAGGATGTGTATCGTTCATTACCTGTACGTAACTCTTCGTGTCAGCAACGAGCAAGATAAATCATGCAGCAGTCATCGACATGTATAGTTCAAGAACGAATAATGATGATGCAAATATGCATGAATCAGGGAATGAGTTGGGCAGATCATCATCATGAACAACAGCAGACAACTCCCAGGGGAGAGAGAAGAATGGTGATCATCATGATTTCAATTCTCTCTCTCTCTCTCATGAATATATACAACAGGAAGGAGGGAAAAAGGGGAAAAAGAGGAAGAAAAAAAAGAAAAAAAAAAGAGCAGGCCTTTTATTAGATTGTTTCTAAAATGAAACTGCGAAACGAGGATGGTTTCTAAGATTAATGGTCGATTATATGTTCTTCGAGTCGAAAGACTGGCTACTGAATTGGATGGTTCAGGTTTAAGAAAAGTAAATGTGTTTTGTAGGTTCTCCTTCAATCTCTCCCATGATCAATGGAACATGTTGTCAATGGGAAGTCAGAGAAGACTACTAATCTATGATTCAGATGATCTGTATCCTCTTGATTTCGATATAAATAGTAGTATATGTGTTCGAAATATCAACTGCGTGGCACGCGCATGGGGGATTACCTAGTGAACTATTTTCGGTTTAAAACTGGCAGTGTGAGCATATGCTGTGCCTGTGAGTTTTAGCAGGATGATTTTAAGTCCCCTGTTCCGGCAGGGCTAAGAATTTGAAGGAAATTTAAATCCAAATCCACAAGTGACAGAACAGCACGGAATAAAGCGAAGAGAGATTTTTACAGCCCAAACCATTGTAATTCGTCATGCATCTTCGTTACATAACATACTTGACAAGACGATAAGGCACATCACATTCAGCGATACAACGTTAGATATGTTTTCCCAATGGACAGACCATTCGACTTTGACTCCCATGACTTCCTCCCTCCCAAAGCCAATATCAACACATTCCGTGTCTTCGCCCTCGAGTCTAGGCTCGAATATCAACTCTCTAGTAATCCTACCATTGGCATATAAAAACCTTGGAAGACATTGATAGGCCGTAGGCGTCTGATCAGAACTTTGCATATGATTGTACTCTGAGAACTTAGCATATTGGCTAAAACAACATTTGAAGTTCTGTACCAAATGAGCTACATATACTTCAATTCTTTTCTTACTAGCATTGTTCTTTATCAAACTGCTATGAAACATTTGCTTGGACGAGCTAGCACCTACACTGGAGCACATCTCATCGCGCTACACACAGTTTTCGTGCGTGCAAAAACACGACCAAAACGCTCATCTGATAACTTGGGTTTTCTTAAAGAGGAATAAACCTGGAATGCCAGCAGCAAGACAGACCTTTAGATAGACTGATAGAGGGCACTTGGGAAAGTAAGAAATGACTAAGAGAGTAAAAGACAAGAAGACAATTCTCTAAACAACTTTTGATTAAATGAATTGCAAACTCAATATGGCATTGCAACTGATCTGACTGTTGGATTAGCATGCAGCTCAAAATGAGAACGAATACATGATTGATTGGTCGCGGGTAATATTTTCACGGAGCATCCAACAGTTCTATCATCAGCTAAAATGCAAAGGTAAGTGAAGAAACAGGTAAATAATTCCTCCACTTTAGTATAGTATAAAGCTGCCTAGGCGATATCTTCCCCCACCCTAGTTACTGAACCATGGCCCAACCCCACCATTCACATGCCCGTTGCTATGGATCCCAACACCATTAGGGACGTGAGGAGGTAACCCAACAGCCATTGGAGGTGGAGTCGGCGGGTGATACAACCCATGCGTATGAGGAAGGTTATGAGGACTAATGAGAGGGCCACCTGGACTTCCACTTTTAAGCTGTTGGATGGCATGAATCTGCCTAAGCCCTTCTTCATGTATACGCGAAACTGTTTCCAGCTCTTTCAGTGACAAATTATCCAACCCAACACCATATAAAGGAGCATGCCGTGACATTTCTTCCGAAAGCTGAGACTCTTGTTGACGGATATATTGCTGAAAGAAATAAAAATTAAAACAAATAAGAGTCAACGGATATATTTCCATGAGCGTTGAAGTTAACAAAATCTAGTAGTTAGAATTCAAGTCGAGTCTTAAGAAGATAACAGCACATAAGAGTGATCAGATAAAAACTTGATTCAACACTGGACATGAGATTTTGGCAGTCGGCTAAAGAACTGAGAACAACATACTATCATACATCTCAGAACTAAATGTCAAAGATCATGAAAGTCGCTTAGGTTGTACAATTACTCTGATCATAAGAATGTTGCCAAATCAATGTCATAAGAGGCCAAGTGTAGGCAATGAAATAATTAGTGAAACGGGTACCAAGAAAACTAACTGATTCTATTTCATTCGGCAAGTGTAATTGCTATCAACGCATCAAACCATAACAACGAATATGACTCAAAGTTGGCATTTCATTCTGATCAAGATTTATTGACAGAATATAATTAGTACTTCAAGTAGAATAAATTCTTTTAGCGTGGAGTACTATAACTTTCATGACACTCCCAAAGAACAGTAAAATGAGGGTTTTCTTAAAGAGGAAAAAACCTGGAATGCCTGCAACTTGGATTCCATCCCGTCAATATATGCCTCACATCGAGCAACTTGTTCCTCCTTCTCACGCTTTTCTGCTTCTGTCTGTCCAACCGTTTGTGTTAAACGACGGACTTCATCCTCAAGCGATTGTCTGATCTCGTCACGGGTTGCGTTCTCCGCAGATAGTCTTTTCAGATCTTCATCATATCTTTTTCGAGCCGATTCAGCACCCTTCAACCTTTCGGCAAGAGCATTTTTATCTTTCGTTACCCTCTGCAATAGTCGTGAGTTATATTCAGGCAAAGCATAAAACCATAAAACAGGCATGCATCAGCTGATAAAGCCAAAACATCCAGGGAATAAACTAACGTACACTGGTCAACAATTACTGATCAAGTATGTTGGGGTATAAGAAAATTTAACATTGAAGAAAATCGTACACGAGTCCACAAAAATTTCACACAAAGAATTCACTATGTTTGGTCGTAATAGAATATATATGAGCAACGTAAGATAGCAAACCTTCAATTCATCACGTTTCCGAGATTTCAACTGAGACAGTTGTGATTCGGAATCATGTAGACGATCCTGAAGAGTTTTCTTCTCAGCAATAAGTTTTGTGATTTTATCATCCTTTTCGGAGCGCAACCACTCTAATTGATTTTCGACTTCTTGTATCTGCTCTGTCATCTCCTTTCTTTCCCGAGCAAAGCGATCCACCTCAGCCCGCATTTCAGACTGTAATCAGGTGCAAGTGTCAAACAGATTCACAATTTTTAAATGAGCATATATATATATAGACAATATAATTACCTTTAAACGACTATTAGTAGCCTCAGACTCAATCAGCCTTTGGGATAAAACATCTTTGTCTTTGGTGATACTAGCAATTTCAGCTTTTCTTTCATCACGAATACGGAGAATTTCATCTTGACTGACACTAAACCGATGCCAAAGAGCTGCTCGTTCAATATTAGCATGGTCAGCAACCTCCCTCATCATGCTAAGAACAGGTCTTACAATTTCTTGCTCCTCACACAGTAAGATGGCCAAAATCTCCAATTCTAAATCTATTTCACGACTGGCATCAGTAGTGGTTGTAGCACGGTCAATAAGTCTCTTTAGCATCCTTAGTCTGTGGGGCTCATCAGCATACCATTTAAACAAAATTGTATACAGAATTTTCACAAATTCTTTCACCTTCAACTCTGCAGAGAGTGCCAACGTCTCCGCAAGACCAAGAATCAAACTGAAATCATCTCGCTGTATTTGAAAATGTTCAATCGCTTCACCATCGATGACCACTTCCGACTGCAGAGAATTTTCTGCAACATATTGTGAGGTCAAATTCATTCGTCTAGCTAAGCGTCTTTCCAACACCACAGCTACAGACTGAGGAATGAAGGAGGCACGTGCTACGGCTCTCTCAAATGTTTGAGCAGCTTCGACCGCAAGACAGGGTATGGATAACATCTCCATTAGAATATAAATGTCAGAAAAATGACAACTACCATCGAACACATGCTCCTCGCCTGAATGTGAACTTTCACAGTGCGACCCACTTTCACCGAATACGAAAAGCCCAGAAGGGGTTGGTGAGTAATTATTCCCATAATCATCATCAGCATCAATATCTCGAAGAATGGCTTCAGCAATGTCTGCACAACTATTCACAGTCCGACTTAAATAATCTAAGAAGCAGGGAGAGACTTCAGTGCTCAAATTCTTTAATCTGACTCGTATGGACCTCACCTGCAGTAAGACACCAGCAAAAGTCAATGGCAGGCTCAAAGATACCAAGCAGAAGAATATAAGTCAGGAAATGAAAATGAGGTGTGATTTTCTTTTGTTTGTTCTTACTGCTTCAGGAAGATGTTGACAATGAAGTGCAGCTTTAAATATAAAATCCACAGTTGCAACAAGGGGTTCATCATTAGAATCAGCCAAAAGCTCCAGTGATTGAAAAAGAACACGTTCCCACACTTCACTGCTGCACTCTAATTGACTCAGTGCCCCAAATACCTGAGATATAAAGGCTTGTCAAGATGAGCTATATGCATGAAAACAATAAGAACGCAATTTACTTGCAGACCCTCACCGGCAAACGTAGTGCAGGTTCAGCATCAGGCTTCTGCAGTCTATCTAAAAGTGCACATGCAGCAAGAGGATGTTCCGAGTGTTCAACTAGCCTTGGAACCAATGCAACAAGATCAGGTTGGAGATGCTTGGGAGCTTTATCCAGTACAAGAGCGATCTTTTGAGCTGACTGTGGCCGCCTTCTTGGTTCTCGACAACCTTGTGGCACTGCTCCATCCAGTGCTCTCAAGGAGTTCACGATCAATCCAAGAAGCTCCTCTGACTGTTCCGGCCACTTGTTCTGTGAAAAGTCCCCTTAAATCAGCACATGCCATAAGCAAATAAGATAAGTAAATATTTTAGCAGCTATACCTTGGACCGGAGAGAGGGGTTTTCTGATGAACCCGCAGCAGATGTCTCTGGCGGACAAGTAGCCTCTCCAAGAACATTTCTATTGGCATATAAATTAACCGCTTTAGTATCACTACTTAGTGCAGCAGACGCACTTACACATTCATCAAATCCAAGTTCTAATCTCTCCTCAGCGGAAAGCTGAACGGATTCAGCTATTCCATTTTCCCTGTCAGATTCTAGTGGACTAGTTGCTCCACTCCCATCTGGCGAAGGCTTTGAACTAACATCAGAATCATCATATGAACTAACTTCTGACGGCTGGCAACACTCGACCATAATGTCCAAGAGTAAGTCAATAATTGCTTGTTGCAAAACTTTGACCCCCATTAATAAGTTCATCAAACTGGGGGAAGACTCCTCATGCTTATTGATTTTCTTCCCATCATTACTGCTGGATATCTTTGTAGGAAGTAGCAACTTTTTCAATTTTGCAGGGTCATCGAGATAACCACGTAGTCCAGTCAGGAAACCAGCTATCGTCCCAGCATCCATGAGAAGCTTCTCTCTGAAAGTGACCAGTGGTTGAGAAGCACTATCTCCATAGCTAAGGTGAAAACCGGCCCTAGAGAGAAGATTTCTGAAGATATCTTCTTCATCTCCACTTAGACCTTCACTATCATCAGAATCTATCAGTTCATCAGGATCGGTCGTCAGGGCATCTTGATCATCTTCAGAAGCAAAAACCTGGGAAAAATGATAGAAAAAGTTCAACCAGGATAATAACATCAATTGCAAGTGGTGGTAATAGATAAAATAAAAAAGTCAACAGTCATCATTATTAAACACTTAAATAATAATAAACCTCAATTGGATATCAGATACTTGGTCGACGTGAACCCTTGCCCCAAATTTGGAAGTGCACATCTAGAGCGCATGAAAAATCTAGTTTGCAACTGCTAAGGTTTTTAAAGGTGAATTATTGACATCATCTTAGTGTGAAGAGAAACGTAACAAACCTTTTTCCACATGACAAGGTGAGAAAAAAATACTAGCTCATTTTTTAAAAATGATTGTCTTATCCAATTTATGTGCGAAGTTAAAGGAGCTTTATCATGTGTTCATGCTGATAACAATAATAAGCAGGATACATGCAATATAATCCTGGCTACAGTCTCTAGGCGAGACAGGAGGTAAGGTAAAAGACAGCAAGATACACAACAATCTACTAACCTCAAGGTCTGAAAATTCGAACCATGGGCAACAGTCCAAGATCTCACAAACAAACACGACCGTGTCACGTAACAAGAAACCAGCATCAGCTTCTAACAAGTCAGATACCTTCATGAATTGCACAACTGAATTGTTCCACGTCTTCGTACAAATGGAAGACTCTTTCCAAACAGTTTTAGATGGATTTTTCTGATTCACAATAGCCATTCTGTATTTGACCCAAAAGTTCTTATCTGGGTCACTGCCAACTGATTGGTCACTCTCCAAATATATGCATATCGTGTCGAAGGACTCGTAAACTCCTGCACAACCAAATGGGGTGAAGAAAACATTAAAATAAGTCATCATGTTAAGAGGGGGGCGGGGGCATTAGTTGCTACAACAATATGAATGTTCAAAGCATAAACTTTAAATAGCCACCCACCAATCCTAAGCTCACATCCACCAGCTTGAAAGAATTTGCTAAATATTTTTCTAGTTTCCATTATTTCCTTGAAGGAAAGGAAGTTCTCCACCTTCCACGTAAATGAACTTCTTTTCTCCATTTTGTCGGAAAGGGATGAAGCATTTCCAGAGTCACCTGTGAAGTCCACCATCGTAGATGTTTCTTTCAATATAAGAACTTCAGCAGAGAAATAAATATAATCCTGGACAAGATATCCTGAATCCTGATCAAAGAGACTAGTGAGTGTCACAAACTCACGCCAACCCCAGTCCTTTGCAGCCTTAGAGTAGCGATTCTGAGATTCCTTTGTGACAGACTTCTCTTCCATTTTTTGGTTCACAACAGACAATCGATGGCTCACAAAGCAACTCCAGTCACTGGTAGTATTTCGTGAATCTGTAACTTCAAGAAAGACTGAAAGGTAACATGGAGGCTGAGACTGACCTGGGACCACCAAGCATAAATGAGGATTCATCAGTTCAGTATGAGAAGTCAGAAGCAAGCTCAAAAGGATCGTCTAAGAAAATAAATAGCACAAGCTCCTCAATTAAGCAATGCTTGTATCCTGTTTGTTCACAGTTCAGTTAACATTTTACCTTATGGCAAGATGGTAAAGATACAAATTTAACATTTAGTTAAAATATGAGCTTTTCGAACAAAATTTTAAGGCAAGATACACTATTATGGCTCTGATTCCAACTGATAACATAACTTATTGCCAGCAACCCACTCTTCAAAAGAATAACCAACTCAAACAATATCATGTTCATGGAACTACAGAGCATATCAACTGTAATAGGAAATGAGCAAATTAAACCAATAATGTCTTGTGACGCGGATCTAAAAAAAATTGGAAAGACAATAAGCTTCTAATCAATTTCACAATAGTTTTGTTCCTAACTTATTGTACCGTATGCCATGCACAAAGCACGTAACTAGGAAATGCTCACCATGCCACTTTTGGAAATGCTCGTTGTACAATTCTACAGTTTCCATATTCGAACATATAAACGCTTCATGTATGGACGAATGATCTTTAAGAATTATTTTTCACAAATTATCCTAGCTGTTCATACTTGTTAACAGAAATAGGCTAATCATAAGCACACACTCATCCCCATAAGAGGGTAACTTTCCAACGAAAAGAAGCATGATAATACAACCACTTCCCAGTTAAAGTTACGACACTTTACCTCGGGGGTAAACAATGAGCCGACAATCTCGGTTTCCAATCTGAAACCTCCTGCTTTTGATGCAAAGGCCAGTAATCTTCCTTTTCTTCAGAAGATCCTTCAACCTAGTAAAATTTCCAATTTTCCATGTGAACTTCCCTACATGTGCATCCGACTTCCTCATATTTCCCCCATTCCTTGCACCAATCGAAGGGCTAATTTTCTGAAAATTACTTGTCTCCTTAATCACATGAAACGATGTGCTAAATACAGCTGCATCTTCCACCAAGAACCCCGACTCAGGTGACACAAACTCCGTCATTTTCATATAATCATTCCAACCCAAACTCGTATTATCACCACACTTACTATCAGCAGCAAACCGCCCATAGCTATCCCTATGCACGTGACTGGATCCACTACCCGGCTTCTGATTCAACACAGACATCCTAAACAAACACCAGCAACTCTTATCAGATACGGAGGACGCACTCTTCTCTGTATCCTTACTCTCCAAACACATAGACAAATACTCCACACCATTCACCACACTCTGATAAACACTTATCCTCAGATTACACTCCCCAGCTGAAAAAACAGGGCTCATAATCTTCTGTGTCTTGATCATCTCCCTAAATAAACTAAAATTGTGCACCTTCCAAGTAAACTTCCCACTCAAAACATCATTACTACTCGCTTGCAGATCAAAATTGTCAGGCGAAAACAAAGGCGACTCGTTCAGTATCAATATATCCGCAGTTACAAGTATACAATCATTAGACGAGTGCAGGAATCCAACCTTAGGGTCTAAGAGAGAATTAAGCGAAGCGAAATCACACCATCCATGAGACTTCTTTTTCGACGAAAATCTATGCCAGCTATCCCTGTGAACTGTTTTAGATGAGTCAGATAGATTGACAATAGCTAACCTATAGCTCGCGAAACAGTCCCATTTCGAGGATGCTGTATTTCTAGGGTCCATGATTTGCAGATAAATCGATAGATATCCAGGGAGAGCCTGTGAGTCACCCTTAGGGTAGATTAACAACCGGCAATCAAAACCCCCAACCTCAAAATACTTACTCCACAGCGACCGGGATTTAGTTTTGGGGAAATTGGCGATTGTCCATCGGCATACAGCGGAGTACTCCCCACGCCGCTCCACGAGGACTGAGTCCGCCGCGCAAGAGGTGGTGGCGACGGCGGCGGAGGATGAGGTGGAGGTTGTGGTGGAGGAAGAGTCGCGAAGTGGATCCTCGATTGCGGCGGAAGGCTTCTCGGAGGTGCGGCGGGTGAGTGGAGGTGGTGCCGCCGGGGTGGCGGCGTCGGAAGAGGACACGGCGGCGTCGTTTTGGTGGTGGTGCTGGTGGTGATGGTGTTTCATTGTTTTTGTTGTACAATAAAAATGACACTATCAGAGCTGATTAGGTTTTTCTCTTTTCCATATCTTCTACTTCTAGGCTACTACTAGTTCTCTTTTATTTTTCACTTTTACTATCGGGTCGGGTAGGTTTTTTCTATGCTAACTCACGTTGTCGACTTGTCGTAACTTGTACGGAATGTTTTATATGTTGCATTACGCAACATTTAAATCGACATTGTGTAGCATAGTCTTAAACCGGCTAAATAACTCGATGGAGTATTGAATTTGTACACTTCTATTGTAACGCCCCAATCTTTTTATGTCTGTGGTATCAATTCTAAGAGGCATCGTGATTAATTGGTTGTCGTTACCATATAAAGCATTTAGGTTAAATATAATCAATCTCGAAGTTAGTGTGAATGAGTTCTGTATACGAAATATGTACATTTGGCATGGGTAGCATTATTTGTATTTTCTTAACAACTTCAATTATGTGTTGTTACTCCTTAAATGTGCGACATTGTCGTTAGTTCTTGTATAACCAATTGTCCATACTCCTTGTTTGTCGGGTTTGTTTGGATTTGATACAATTTGTAATCGATGGGCCCCTATGGACTTATGGACGCCCGGCCCATAGTGGCTATTGTGATTACCAATGTATGGTTTTTCACATGATAAATTGATCTCAATGGCCGATATGTGTTATTGAGGAGTAATACGTCCAAACAAGCGTAAAACACGGTAAAAATGACAATGATCACCCATCACAATACTACCCCAAAACAAACCCTTGGGAAAAGATGACATGTGTAATCAAATTATTACCATCTACCCTTCAAAATTTATTGTACTGTCATTGCTTTTGTAGCCTAAAATACAAAG
This sequence comes from Plantago lanceolata, assembly GCA_028659135.1. NCBI lineage: Eukaryota > Viridiplantae > Streptophyta > Magnoliopsida > Lamiales > Plantaginaceae > Plantago > Plantago lanceolata. Next base: position 135 of record JAQRGC011545424.1, on the reverse strand, counting down.
TCTACACAATACTCTTAACTTGATTTTATTATCGATTAGACAATAGAGACGAGAGATTCTATGTGATTGGGTGGTCGGGTTATCACGCCTTGATAAAGGACGATAAAACATAGACTTGACAACAATATTGGGGGG
>JAQRGC011545403.1:0-12368 GCA_028659135.1 Plantago lanceolata | reverse complement strand
ATTTTCATGAGACTTACTCAAAGAAATTGACATATTATTTAGGCAAATTTTCGAGGGAGTGCCTCAAAATGTTAACATGGATATTTTATTTTATTTATCAAATAACACCGAAAAAATCCATCGCCAATATTATTGCAATAAGTACTTGGTGAATCTTCGTAACAAACTATAAACCACGTGAATCAAATTGAACTACATAAATCATCAGTATGGATTTCTCAAAAAAAAAAAAATCATCAGTATGGAAATTTTGAAGATATTTTCAAACCATTTCGATGTCAATGTCCAATGTCTTCATATGTGCATGCCAAGTGTTATAGGCATCTAGATATTCATTGGTAGAGATTTCAAATCATACTTGTTACGACATGTTATCTAGCTTAACTTAGTTTACATCCGAGAATTTGTCGAAAGTGGGAAAGAGATCCATTAGATCAGAAATATAGCCTTCTAGGGGAGAAATTATTCCGTAGACGATGTGACTCAAAATTATTCATATCAATTGGAAATTGTGTTGTGATTTATTTTGACCCACATTGTCTATGAACTTACTCATAAACTAGATCTATCTCTATCGTAGAATTTTCAGTCTAGGGGAGCTACCAGTTGCCCAACTTTAATCCCCAATTGCCTTCGGGCATCCATGACCCTAAACTTGCTCGTGTACCATGTTCGATTTTTGCAACACATCACTACAATAACTGATTGGGAGCGCATCCCTTCCCTGTAATTTCAAAACTCTAAGCAGCGAAGAACACAAAAACCGAACTACAGTGAAAGAAAGAAATGCAGGTGGTAGAAATTGTTGTTGTTTCAACATAGCTTGGCAGATCATATCTGCCTTCCCTTTCACCACCCTGTTGTGATGATGATAATTTAATACTACTAACGTGTAAACAAGCAAGTGGAACACATAAAAGCGACCAAACAACAAGCTCAATAATAGAAATAATACTCCAACTCAAAGAATATTTTTGTCCCATGTCCTCAAACATTCCAGGAAATATCCATCAGACAAAATCTAAAGCTCCATTATATTAAACAAAAACAAGAAAACTGATGAGTGATGATGATGATGATTCATTCAGCAGCCAAGAACAAAACCAAAGGCCTACCCTTTCTTCTGTCCAAGTCCAAACAGATAATACGCCAAAGGGACGAAAATTATAGTAGGGAACATTGGTACAATATTAACAAGGCAACATCCTTATCAAGCCACTAGCTCTAGTTTTCTTTATAGCAACAATCTTTTTCAACGATACTTACGAACATGCTACGATCCAAAAACCAGCGATGATAATTATGGAGATCGTAAGACACCCCTCATTCCGCACATTCTCGCAATCTCCTAATCTCGACATCAACCACAACTCCATAACCACTCAGGATAACCAGAGATATTTAAGAGTGACTAGAACATGCTGTTAAAAAAGTACATCTATTTACCCCCTTCTTATCCATGCAAGGTGAAATTATGAAATGAAGCAGGCTGGTAGCTTTATGATGACAATGACAGCACCAAAAACCGAGGACATTTACACAGAAAGCTGATCAGCTGAGTAATGTGGATGCACAATTGACCATATATATAAACTTTCTGATCCAGTTTTAACTACATGGAGAGCTACAAGAAGCCAAAAAATCACAGTTGGATTCACTGCACAATTCACATGAAAGACTGCTATTATTTGATGACAGGGCTGAGAAGAATTAAACAAGAGGGTTGGGTATAGTAGTATGTATTTTACTAGTAGGCTCTTTGAAATCATTGGTATCATTCTTTGTTTCTTTGCCATTTGTATTTAAGTGGGCCTCTATAATTTCAAAAGCAACCTCCATAGTTATGAAGCCGACAGACAAGTAAAGAGATATATATATCTCTCCAGGTGTTATGAGTGAGCAATCAAATTTAAAAATGTCCTAATCCTTAATTAGTGATGTAACTGTACCTGTAAAGTATCTCCTGCAGATAATAAAGGCCAGAGAATTTATTGTGCAGAGACAGCTAAGCAGTACTTTCTGTTACATGGTGAATGAATGTGTTCATGTATATGTGCAGTACTAAGAGTCAAATAGATAGATAGATAGATAGATAGATAGATAGATAAAAGGGGGGTAATTACCTCTAGTCCTGGAGCTTTTGAATTGTCCAATAGCCAATAAGTAGCACCACTTCTGTCTCAAAATGAACCACAGCTTTCCCTGATAAATATTCTACTCCAAATCCAGATTTTCAAATTTCTCTAGTAACTATGGATTCTTCCAAGAATTACTTTCAGGGTACTGAAGAATGTAGCAGCAATGAGTCCGGATGGACGATGTATTTAGGTTCGTCACCGGACCATGAGCTTGAACAAGAAGATGAGGAGGATGATTTCAGCTATGGTGAGCAGGTCAAAAGGAAGGTGGCCAAAAAAGCTGTTCATGAAGATGATAGTGATGACTCGATGGCGTCTGATGCTTCTTCTGGACCAAGCAACTTGAATGGATATGTGGGGAATAAGGATGAAAGGAAGTATGCTGGCAAACAGGAGTACCAGAAGGAAGACAAGAAACAACACGGCCAGCAGACGAAGGTTACGACACGTGAAGAGTCTCGACAGAAAGCAAAAATGGGTAAACGATCTAACAAATAGTGGTGATGAAATTGTAAGGGCCAGGTATGTGATTTTTTCATGTGGGGGAATGGAAGTTGGTATATAGATTTTGTAGTCTTTGGATCACTGTTTAATGCAGAGTCAAGTATTGGAAAAGTCAAGACTCAAGAGAGTGTAGCAGCTTGCAGTGATAGTCTTGCTAAACTTGTCTAGAGTTCATCTTGTCATGCATAGATGGGGAAGGAAAAATGTGAGAAAGAAACATTTAAACACAAAAAAAAGAAAAAACACAGAGAATTTGAATCTCTACTTACCAGGATTCAAGATTTTTGCATGCGCCTGGTTGAGCCGTAGCTGCAATTACATTCAATAATTCAAATGTGAGCATTCACGACTGCTGTCTACATTATACATTAAGCTTCGGAGAATTTACTCTAAAAGTACAAGAAATGTTTCCCTGCATTGAGCTATATATGAATTATGTCTGTCATGAGTCTCAATATTGATTTCAAAGTCAGGAAATAAGCTTGAATTTAAAGACACACTTGTTTACACAGATAGTTTAGGATTAGATTGAACACAAACAATGAAGATGGTATTAAATATTCAAATGCAAAAATATGAACCAGTCAACATCAAACTATATCCTTGTATACGCTGTGGGCATTCAAAAATCCATATGACGAGTTCCGTACACATTTGACTGCATTTAAAATGTCTAAGACAAGATTCAAAGAGAATTTGCTGATGTTTTCCACATTCTCCGGGAACATGCCGTTTAATTCCTGTTCCTTATTACTCATGAAGATACATGATAGCCACAACTTTCTCTTTAAAATCACCCTCCAGGTTAGTTCAAATTATCAAGGGCCTTATGACAACAGTGATATTAATTAAAGGCTAAGTGTCAACTGTCAATAGAGTGGTTAATGCTTGTTCCTCATAAAAAATAGCTGATGGGAACAGCTTCCCTTAAAATCACTGTCCATATCAGTTCAGCAAACAGCAAATCTAATAATCAAGGCCTTGTGACAACAATAATGCAGAAGAAAAAACAAAAGATGATGAGAGAGTAGTCATACACTGCAGAAATAGAATGCAAAAGGCCATACTTTACACAGGATATAGCACATGAAAGATCACAGATTCACAGGTATCTCAACTTAAAATGAAACCAGCTGGCAAAATCCTTGGAAGAAACATGCTTCTTATTATTAATAGGGTTTATGATATTACAACAAGCAGTAATACAATGCATATTGGGTTACATGAGAATTATTAACAATATAGACTAACTATTGCCAAAAGTATACAGCTCCTCTCCTAAAGGATATAAAGACCTCCCATCATCTGGCATAAAGCTTAAACAAAGGTCCCTAAGTGAACCAGTCCAACACGAATACGCTTCATCGAAATCCTAGCAGCCCCTTCAAACAAGAAAAAAAAATGTTCATATAATTAGACATCTAAACAATGTGAGAGACTTTAATTTCAGTCGCTAATTGATTCAACAAAAACTGTATCTCAAGCGCATAACTAGGCAAAAACTTATATTAGACCGTCTAGAGGCTAGACACACCTTGAATATTACATATAACGACCCACATATGCATTAACTAATAGTCTATTAGGAAAAAGCAGTATCACCACCCACCCAAGTGGAGGCGCATTCTCCCAATTTGAATTCCCCTTATTAGATCGTCTAATACAAGTTCTTCTCCTTTTATAAACATTGTTTTTAGTAATGTCTTGCATACTCAAATCGATTAACGTCCTACTTATTACTCTGCGGATTAAGTCTACGTTCAATTCGACTTAGAGTCTCTGACGTGAAGCTGATAAAGTATAAATGTAAACTAAGCAAACATCAAACCTGAACTGAAACTGAATAGAACTTAATTTAACGTGAACTAAATAGAGCCGAAAATCTCCACCCTATACTTGAGAAGACAAATATGCATCTACAAATTACAAAATACTCTGCAAGTTAGCATTTGATTACTTCCTAGAAATCAAATTACAATCCAAACAACTTGAAAAAACACAAATCAACAATTCAAAGTTAAGAGAGTAAGCAGGTAACCGAATACGAATTAATGTTATGGTGATTGATGAGAGTTGATGAAACGGTACCTAGATGGGGCCGGAAAATCATGAGGAGATCTCCTTGAGGTTCTGGAAGAAAGCGGCAGAGCAGAGAATTGAAGCGATGAAAGCGAAGAATCCGAGTCCAATCATGAGGGAAATACCAGCTACCATGAAATCAAGCAAGCACTGAAGACCTAATCCCAGCATTTTGCCCCAAATTTTCCGACTCTATTGAGTGTATTGGTAGAAGAATTAATTGGTTTTTCTGTATGAAGAGAAGAGGAGGAAGATAGTATGAATATTTTTGATCATGGACGTGTCATGTGTATATCCTCATCAGCTAGCTGAGCTGCTGCATTTTCCCCGAGCGGTCCAACCATCAAAGGAGCCTGACTGCCTGACATAATACGAAATAGTAAAAAGAGCTCATAAAACCCCCTAACTATCACACAAGTGCAACGTTACCCCCCAATTAATAAGTTTGGTGGTACACCCCCCACTATATTAACTTTTGCAACATGCCCTCTGGACAACATTTTCCGTTAAATTTAATAGATAAAATCTCATAGAAAGAAAATAGACGTTCCAACATAGAACCAGATGGAAGAAAAGGGGCATACTAAGCATAAACAGGAAAACTATTTATATGAGTGAATAAAAAGTGAACAATATTTCTCATACTAAGCATAAACCGGAAGAATCTCTTCGGAACTTCGATACTCTCAGCATGAGTTTTCAAGAATAGAAAAACCAACCAAACACTATATTTCAAATTGATCCATGATACATCATACTTCATTAGCACGCAGGTTAGCCCCGATCTCATACAAGACGACAACATCCAGGCAAGCATATGCCACATGTTCCGTCGTAAGCTTGGTATTATCCCAAGCACTAGTCGTGATCGAAAAAGGCTTCGCAATCTCTTTTCCAGAACCAATGCACACAGATCCTTCAAATCACTGGATCACAATGCGTTTGCAAGCCAAAATATGTCCAAAATATTTCGTGCGACTAAACCAAAAGCATTATGAGTATTCTCTAACACCTGACATACCAGAAATATATATTTGTTACAAGAATCATGAAATAGAAGTTGATCTAATAACACTCAAACTTAGCAAAAAAGATCACCTCATCCAGAAAAATAATTTTCTAGCATAAAGGAAAAAGGAAAATAAAAATATAATACCTTCGCAAAGCTAAAATTACATCACCATCACTAAATCCTCCACGGTTTCTTGGTATTGTTTCTTCCATCAACGTTTTCAACAAAGTGTTCTTATATATGTCGTCCCACATTCTTCATACCTCCACGCACCCCTTGTGATTTGCAACTTACTAGGCCTTGATGCACCTCTGATATGTGATTCCTCTGTAGAATTCACCATGTTGTGGTCATTTCCCTTGTCATTTTGCAGTGTTTTCCCTATCGACAAGTTATCATGCTACAAGAGTAATGTAAAACGATGAACATTTATTTTCCCTATCGACAAGTTATCATGCTACAAGAGTAATGTAAAATGATGAACATTACAAATAGTATGTGTATTCTTATGAACCATAACAAGAGTTGAAACAACATACCTTCTCGAGAGTTCTCATAGCTTCAGTGATGTTATACTGGGTGTTCTGAATAACCTGTAATGTTAATGATTAGATCACAATATATCAAGTAAACATACATTAGCAAAAAAAAAAAAAAAAGTACGGAACAATGATATTAAGATACTGTTGACCAGTCCCACTACTTGAGCCTCCATCACGTCCCATAGCTTGTGCTGCCAAATGTTTTTTCTTAAGCTAACACGTTCTCTGATTATGACCGTTTTTTTTCCAATTATTCTTGCTTCTTTAGCCTTCTGTTGTACCAATTTGGCTTTTGTTTCTTGAATCTCTTGTTTAGACTTTTTCCTAGCATGCTTCTTTGGCCTTCCAGTTTGCTTCTCAATCAATGGTGGAAATAGATCAGGTTGGCCAGACAATGGCCACTCTTCAATTCCATTAAGTACATGAATACAATAACTATACACTTTTAAGTAGGTACTTTTCTTGTAACTCTCATCAACAAAATCCTCAATATTCCATCCCATGTGTGCATCATTGTTCTAATAGCGTGCGGGCAATGGTATTTCGTCAGTTGCCATCTCCTACATGCGCATGTCATATCGCCAACATATACTTTGAAATCTCCATTCTTTAAATTAGTATTACAAAACTCTTGGTCGCCATTCCATCAACATTGCATTCCACCTGACATCATTTTCGGTTCTTCTAACTTATTATGCATCCTTGGACATATGTTTCCATACCATTTCTTCATTTTATCTCTATTGATCATGTACACCCTTGTCATCAATATCACTCTTATCTCCTTAAGCATCTCAATTATTGGCTTCAATCTAGCATGCAAGCTTTCAGAAATATTGTTTAACAAGATGTCAGATTTTGCTCATGATCTAAAGTAAGATCAAGATCAACCTGCTCTTAGGTCATGTTTGTTCGGTTTTTTATTAACTTCACTCCAGTTCGGTTGACATTAATTAGGGCGTCGCACGAACCGGATACAGAACAATCCAATCCGTTTGACCAGATATTCGGTCAAACGGATCAAAAAAATTCAATTTGTATCTGATCCATCTTGGACAGATTGATCCGTGCGGATCTGTATATTCGGTCAAATGGATTAAGAAAATTCAATATGTCATTCGATCCATCTTGGACGGATCGAATGAGTGGGAAATGCCTGAAGATGGAATGTTGAAGATAAATGTAGATGCTGCAAGTGTTAAAGATAGAAAGACAATTGGGTTGGGCTTCATTTGTCACAATAATTTGGGTCAAGTATTGGGTTGGCAATAAATCCTTATTCCTCACTTTCTTAATCCATTTATGGCAGGGGCTTTTGCGATCCAGAGTGGACTTAAGTTTATGTTAGTGAACGTTTGGAAAAAGATAATAATTGAGAGTGATTGCCAAGTTATCATTAATATGGTTAGAAAGGGTAGTCGTTCTTGTTTTTCGTTTGAACCTATTTCGTCAAACATTAAACTTTTTTCTTCCAGTTTTAGTTCGTTAAGCTTTAGGTTTGTTCCTCGCAGTTGTAATGTTGTGGCTCATAATCTGGCTAGGGCCACATCATGTACGCGAGAATGTCGTGCTATTTTATCGATGATGTAATTTGACCTTATGTTTTATGCGAATGAATATTGCATTTTCTTCAATAAAAATGAATAATAATAAACGACAAGATTTGTAACCACTATTACAACTGCAAATAAACGTAGGAGTATAAAACAGTGAAGTTTTATGGAACACAATAGTACTCTTAGTTTGTGACACTACCACTATCAATGAACACACTATACTGGAAAAATATCATTGCACTTATATTTGTAAAAGTGAAGAAGTTCGTGACACTGGGTTACTATTTTGCTACAACGTGATGTTGTGCCTTACAATGCTTTAGTGTGTTATACAGTACAACAATTAAAGCACATGATACAAATAAGGTACAATTTATGAAGGATTATGATGTACAACAACATAATGTAATATCATTACTCATTCGAATGAAAGAATCCATTAACTTTCTTGATCCAAAGAATGCACCCTTTTTCTACACTTCTAGTACAATTTTCTAATGTAGCAAAGAATAAATCGTGACACTGCCACTATCAATGCACACACTACACGGTAAATTAAAATATCATTGCATTTATATTGGTAAAAGTGAAGAGAAAAATATATGCTCATATTGCTAAACATAACTTATAGAGTAGTAAGAACTAAGAGGAACAAAAGTATAATTTTAAAAGGTGGATTACAATATGTGTTCACATGCCTAATGTTTTTATTGATTATACAAATGTCCGCTAATGAATAAAAGCATGCACATGAACATGAAAATTCAGGGGAATGTTTAGAAATGAGAATCCTGATCTAAAACATATTCTCTATTATTGTTCACATCACATAAAAGAAACACAGATACGGATTTAACAAGCTCTTTCTAGTGGGAAACCCCCTGCAAAGAATATCACATCTTTTTCATGATATAGATTCATACGGTTACCTTTATTATTTATTCTCTATGTTGTTTATAATAGTTTAACTATTCTCTTTTCGGTATAACAAACTGAAATGTGTCCGTCATGAATCTAATCCATACAGATCGTGTCCGTAACTAACCTATTCGAACAAAATTGGATCAATTGTCGGACCTAATCATAATCATGAAAACTATAGTACGTTTCGTAGTACGTATAGATCTTGAAAAGAAGGGGAAAAAACATCAGTGGTATATCCACTTCTTAACGTGATTATTAATGATGACATCTCTGATTTGAACATCATGATCAGATTTATACATATGGGAGTATATAGTCAGATGGTGATGATTATGCGGCGAAGAGGAACTTAATTAACTGCTTTTTTTTTACCCTACGTGCGGTTAATCATACTGAGCATTTTCAAATCCATTTCTAAGGATGGCTCTGCTATCGGCGTTTTCTACATTAATAGACCTGAGCCAGGACCTTAGAATTTGATTTTAGAGTGCATACTATATATTAGTGTTATGAACTTAAGAGAAAAATTAGTCCTCATGTTGTATAATAACAGCATATTTCATGACCATTATAAAAACATATGTCACACGAAATTTGCAGAACATGATCAAGTATTAGAGGATACAACTACGTACATACTTTAATTCATAGTCTTTTTATAATTTTTCTTATTTATTTTTTTATAGTCTTTTAGATATATAATAGATTAGTAAACGTAACGCTAGCTCATAGTACAAAATTAGGTGACTCTGTTGATCTTACATATTATATAGTCGTCGTCTTTTCATCGATGGGATTTGAGTGAAAAAGAACCCTTAACCCGTGACATGATGGTTAGTGGTGATAACGGACTGTTCGGGCGAATTTGTCACGTTACACGAAATCTCTTCTTCAAGATCTTTAAAGATCGAATACGAGTTGCTAATCTGAACATCTGTTAGCATTTGTCGAAGATCCGACGTCTCTTCTTTAAGTTTCGCGTTCTCTTGGACCACTTTATCGTGGCTCTCAGAGACCTGGTTCAGCTTATCAATCAGACTATGGTTCTCGTTCCTAAGACGAAGCACCTGTGACCAAAGCTCGTCGAGGTGCCTCTGCTTCCGCATTCTTGACCTTCGGGCGGATTCCCGATTGGATATCATCCTCCTTTGCTTTCGCTCGTCGATGACCCTCGTCACATTGTGCTCCTCTGCTTCGTCGGACGTTGAGTTGCTAGACGAGTTCGGGGCGAACTCGTAGATGGGAAAAGGAGGGTTGGTCAAGAAGTTGAAATCGGACATGAAGGGTGAGTGGCTTTGTTGTGAGTTGAGCAAATAGTTCATTGCTTGGGCTTCTGATGGGATCATGATGATTAAGAAGTGTTGAGAGTTTGTGCTTGTTGTTGTGACTTGGTTTGCAAATGCATGAAGGATTAGATGCAATTTATAGGTGAAATGAAAAGGTGATGATCCATTGAGCCAACCAAAGGAACAAATAATAGTGTGTCAGTGTGCTTACGCTAGCATCATATACTTTTAAAACACCTACTTAAAGAAATTTGAAAAGTATAATGTGATTATATATTTTGTGATTGTAGTGTGCATTTTTCAGTGCATGATCCCTGCACTTACGTGGGTCCAACAAGCAACCAAAAAATGTTCCTAAATTATGCTATCATTTCTTTTAGGCAAAGCAAATAAAATAAAAAAGCGTTTTATCCGTGAAATTTTACGGTATGTGCACTAAGTGCCCCGTATATATTCGTGCAAACTGCCCTAAAAAATTAGAAGGTTACGATCTATTCCTTGAAGTTTTAAAACGACTTACCCTCAATAAAAGTACTCATGGAGCAAATCATAAAATTTTAGAGGGACAAACTACTTTTGGGGCACTTTCTCAAATGTAATAAGTCTAGGGGGAATTCCAATATTATAAATTTAGGGGTGGTCCGCACAAATTGTTAAACTTCGTGGGGTCGAGGTAGTCGGTCTTTAAATCACTTGTTTCATTCAATCGAACTCTCTATCATCAATTTAATTTTGCTCTAACCATATTAAAATTGTTAAACTTCGTGGGGTCGGGGTAGTCGGTCTTCAAATCACTTGTGTCATTCAATCGAACTCTCTATCATCAATTTAGTTTTGCTCTGACCATATTAAAATTGTATCATCATTCCATAAAAAGTCTTTTAAGAAGCACGAATGTCCAATCAAATTTCCGGAGAGGGGCTAGAGTACTCCTAGGAGACTCACAGTCTGATTGGGAAAGGAAAATCCATGTATTAGTCCTTTTCGAAGGGCAAATCCACAATAAGGAACGGAAATAATTAAGGAGTATTCATCGCCCGGTCCATCAAAATTAAATTTCTGCTTCCGCCTCTTCTCTAATAGGAGCCGTAATGAGTCGTGATCAACCGAAAGTCGATCTCTCATGAAAGCTAGACTCTAGGCCAATTTCATGTAAACTACTTAAAAAATATCAAATCAAAGATGAATCAAGATAATGTGACGAAATCTAAGTCAAGTTTTAAATTAATTTCGCAGTCATTCTTTAAGAGATATAAATTCAGTGTTGATAGTTTAGTAGAATTAGCTTTGTGATCGACACACATCAAAGGGCACTAGCTTCTTTTTTTTCCTTCTTCTTCAATAAGAGGTTTAAATAAGAAAAAGGGCACTACTTGTTGGGATGATAGAGCGGTAGATAGAAGTCTAGAAGGAACCAAGTACAGTTCAAAATTTAGAATTTTATAAAGACTTTACATCAGATACCTAAATTCACATTAACACAACCTTAGCATTGTCAGTTAGTTCATGCATGTTGTAGTGAGAGTGGGTGGGGAAAAGAAAACAAGCTCATTTTTTTAGTGATCAATATTGATGATGTACATGAACCAGAACTAGCTAGCGAGCAACTTGCACACAAGAATATTACTTCGATTTGTGGGTTTGTGGCTGTAGCAACAAGCCGTGAATAGTAACAGATTTTTTTGGTGTAGTATGTGTTTTTTAGTTTTGTATTTGGATTAGTTTGTGGGTTTGTTGTAAATTTTTAATTAGATTTTGGGTTGAAAATGAGAGTGGAAATAGTAAGTAAGGTTGTGGGTGTGTGAATAGCCACAAGCCAGTTGAGAGGCAAATACAAATCAGATTTTTTACCAACAAACCAACAAGCCGATGCAGAGGCAAACAACCTCTAAAATTCTTACCAATTAAATGAATATTTTCTTTTCTTAATCTGTCAAATTAAAGATAATCTTGATATTAGGTACTCGTAATTGTCTTCAGAATCTGCTACAACTTGTTGAACAACACCAAGAAGTTTTAGACAAGACTAAAACCATGTTTGATTCGTTTAGAAAATTTTAAACTATATTGGGCCGACCTTATTGGATAAATCTAAAGTGATCTGAACTTATTTGGACGGCATGTAATTGAATTTAAGGTGAAAAAATAGAACCCAATGACAAAACTTTGATGAGGGTCAAAACTGGTAACTCTTCTTGGGACGTGAAAAAGCGAATTGGGTCCCTCGATCTGAGGAAAAATCCTCGGATTTGAACTTGCACGAACTAAACTACTAGATCTGGAGCTTTATGAGTGACCCGGAGTAGCTAATCCCTGCAAAACATGGG